>APFE030371363.1:157405-219848 GCA_000404065.3 Pinus taeda | reverse complement strand
TTACCCTGGGGATAGTAATTTGCAGAATATTTCAATTTAAATCCTCTTTTAATAGCGAACTCAAACATAGAATTTCCAGAGAAATAAGATGCATTATCGAAAACAAGAGCATTTGGGACACTAAACCTGGTAATGATGAATTGATCTATAAACTCTATAATTACTTCAGAGTTTGTTGTCTTTAAAGGAATTACTTCAACCCACTTAGTAAAGTAATTAGTAGCAGTAAGGATATACTTATGTTGTTTGGATGCCTGTGGAGTTATTTCCCCAATGATATCCAATCCCCATTGCTCTAAAGGTTGATCAATGTTGACTGGTTGTAAAGGGAAAGCTGGTTTTCTTTGTCTTCCGCTGGAGATTTGACAACTTCGGCATTTCCTTACGTATTCGTGAGTATCTCTGAATAGGGTGGGCCAATAATATCCAGCATGAATGATTTTGTGGGCTGTTGTATCAGCTCCAAAATGTCCTCTTGCTGGTCCGTCATGTAGCTCCTGCAAAACCTTTTGCGCTTCAGGTTTTTCTAGGCATCTTAATAAAATTGAATCATAATTTTGCCTAAAAAGTACATCATCTACAATTATGAAGTTTTTTGCTTTTAATCTAATGGCATGTTTATTTTTATAAGAAAGGTTAGGAGGTGCATATCCACTTTTTAAATAGAAGATCAAGTTTTCATATTGTGATTCAGGATCAGTGATACTTATCTGATTGATTTCTTCAGTATGTTCTGTATCCTCTGATTCTTGAATGTTGGATGCTCCTGCTAATAACCTGCAAAAACCTTGGCCTCTGACAATCTTTGCTGGCTTGATTTCCAAGTCATATTCTTGTAATGCTATGACCCAATTCGCCCTTTTTTCTCCTAATTCCCTTTGAATTAGTAATTGTCTTACTGCTGAAAAAGGAACTATAACTTTTGTATGGGCTTTCAAAAGGAATGACCTGCAATGTTTGACAGCTTTGTACACAGCAAAGGCTTGTTTTTCAACTTCTGAATAATTAAGTTCAACACCTTGAAGATTTGAACTATAAAATGAAATTGGTGCTTCCAAGTTATGATCATAAAACTGAGTGAGTACTGCTGCATAAGATGAAGTGGACGCGAGAGTATATAGTATGAAATGATTTGAAAAACTAGGAGTGTTTAAAGCAGGGGCATTGATTATTGATTGTTTGATAGAGTCAAATGCTTCCTTTTCTACAGATCCCCACCTAAACACCGAATTTTTCTTAATCAAAGTTTGCAATGGTAAAATAATCTAGGAAAAATCGAGAACAAATCTCTTAACAAAGTTAATTTGACCTAAAAATGACTGCATGGATTTTTTGTTATGAGGGAATGGAATTTTAGAAATCTCTTTAATTCTATCCGGATCAATATAAATACCATCTTTGGAAACAATGAAGCCCAAGAGATTTCCTTGATTAAGAGCAAAGAAGGATTTTTTGGGATTGAGTGAAATACCATACATTCTGCAGCATTCAAAGATTTGATTTAAATCATGTAAATGATTAGATCTTTTCTTGGAGAATACAGTAATATCATCTAAATAGACAACTACTGTTTTATTGATCAATCCTTTGAAGGCTATATCCATTGCTCTTTGGAATGTAGCTCTTGTGTTAATAAGTCCAAAAGGCATTTTTTGGTAAGCATAAGTTCCCCATTTTGTTCTGAAGGTAGTTTTGAGTATGTCATCAGGATGGACCAAAATTTGGTTATATCCTGAAAAACCATCTAAAAAGGACATTAACTCAGAACCTGCTACTGAATGGAGTATCTGCTCCATGGTAGGTAATGGGAAATTATATTTTTGGCTTGCTTTATTAAGATTTCTAAAATCTATGCAAATCCTGATGTTGCCATTTTTCTTTCTAACAGGCACCATATTGGAAACCCAATTTGAATGCTGGATAGGAAAAATGATCTTAGCTTTCAAGAGTTTATTGAGTTCTAATTTTATTTCACTCTCTAAGTTTGGATGAATTTTCCTCAACTTCTATTGGACTGGTTTTTGTTCAGAAAGCATTGGAATGGTATGCTGAATGATTGATGTATCGTATGTTTTTAAATCATCATATTTGCAAGCGAAGACATGTTTATTTTTTCTTAATAACCTAATGAATGTTGTTCTTTCTTCCACATAAAGTCCTAATCCCAAGTTGATTTTTTGAGGGTTTTGCTCAGTACCTAGGTTTATCAACTCAAATCTTAAAGTGGAACTTTGGAGCTTTGAATTGGTTACCTGTTTAAACATGTCTTTAATATCATAGAGATCCTCTAGTTTAACCACTGGTTTTGGTATTGAGTTTTCTTCCTTCTTTTCCTTCATTTGAAGGTCATGATCGCTTTCATCAATGATTTGATCATCGTAGCACTTTTCGGAAGTCAAGAAATTTAAGATATCTTCATCGTGATTGAACACTCGCCAATTGGTGATATTGTCAGGAATTGATGGTCTAAAAATTAACTCTACTGAAAATCTGTCTGGGTTGTAATATTCGGAAGGTAGGAGTTTAGAAGCAACATTGGCTAGCAAGTCAGCTGCTGCATTCTGGGATCTAGGGATAGGAGAAATATTGAATGCTAAAAATTGAGATATAAGTTCCTGGACCAAAGACTGATAGTGCTTGAGGTAACTAGAAAGACATTGAATTGTATTTCTACATTGTTTTATGACAATCTCTGAATCACCAAACACTTTCAAATATTGAACTTTAAGACCAATAGCTTTATATAGTCCTTGAACTAAGGCCTCATACTCAGCTGTATTATTTGTGCATTCGAATTCCAACCTACAAGACAACATAGTTTTTTCTCCCTCAGGGCTAACTAAAATACACCTTGCTCCTGAAACTTCACTGGATTTAGACCCACCAAAGTATAGTGACCAAAATAAAGAATTATCAACAATTTTATTTACAGTGTTCTCAGCCATATTAACACATCTTGATCTATCGTTTTGTGAAAAATTTTCGATTTGGGATGTGAAATTATTTACTGAGAAAGGAGATGGTTGGGCAGTATAATTACCAAAGAATGATTCGAAAGAGTAATTCCCCAAAATATTATTATTAAATGCTATTGGTTGATTCTCCTGTTCAAATTCAGTGATAGTATGGGTCATATGTTTCTCCCGATTGATTTTGATTTGATTTGGCTTTCCCTTATAGGGTAGCCACATATGGGACAAATCGGTAGAAATATAACCATGGAGTTTCTCAGACCAATCCCTACTCAAGATTAAACCATAAAATTCAGGTATATCAGCAATTAAGATATCAATTCTCTGAACTACTCGTGGATCAGTTGATAACCTGATAGTTACAAAGTTGATTTCCCCTAAAACCTGGACCTTGGTTCTATCCTACTGCACAATGTGAATTGCAAACTTTTGGGGTTCAATTTTCAGTTTGGAACAAAATGAAGCTGGCATTATATTAGAGGATGCCCCTGAGTCAATCAAACAGTTGTGTAGGTTTCGATTATAGATCTCATAGGTTAAGAGGAAAGGGGGAGTATGGGAATTTGATCTGCCTCTAATTAAAATCGTATCAGTAGCTTCAATTCTACCAGAAGGTGGTTGACCTAAATCATTTGCAGCTTTAGCACTAGGAAGAGGTGAACAAGGCACTGCATTCAGTTCCTTAAGAAGCAATTTCTGCTGATGTTTTAGTTTGCTAAGTTCAAACATGGTAATGTTTTCCTTTGTCTTCTTCATATCATCAATAATATTGTAATCCATTGAATCTGATACTACCAACGTTTTAGATGTTGAAGGTATATTTGAGGAGGATGGTTGATTTTGAGGTAATGTTGCGGCTGGCTTCTTTGTGGGTACCTTTTCCTTTGTAGTAGTAGTATGATCACTTCTTTTCTTTGAACTTGCCTGGACAGGTTCAGGGGTACCTTTACTCCTGGTAGTCACAGGGAAAGCTTCATGTTCATTTTCTGTGTTGGAGTTAGGTAATATGAAGTCCCACATTCCATGGCATTTGACAACTTCCTCTTCTTCGATTTCATCAGATGGTGAAATTGTTTCATCTTCTTCTTCCTCTTCAGGATCTGAGTCTGCATTAAATATAACATTTGGTGGTTTTGACTCAGGTTTCATAAAATTCCTAAATGGTTTCTTTGTTGAAGTTTCTGCTACTTGTTTTTTGATTTCAACCATTTCATTTGACATTGTTTTGAGGACCTTTTGTAGCCCCTCCATATCATATGGATCTTTAGGGGTTTTCTTCTTTGAATCATCTTTAAAAGAAACTTTTTTGGATTTCCTATCTTTGAGAGTAGCTTTCTTTTCTAAAGCGATAATGTGTTTCTCTACAACAAGCGCTTCTTTCATGTTTTCGGCTAAAGTTGGTTTTGCAGCCCTATCTACAAAAATGGCTATATTTGAAGGTAGGGCTGTTATATACCACTCACTTCTGATTTGCTCACTTGGCTTCGAATCGGTAGGGATTTTATTCAAGAGTTTATTGAATCGGGAGTTAAACTCCTTGATAGGTTCTCTAGATTCGATCCTTATATTTGAAAGATAATTAATTAGTGTCGCTAAGGATCTATCATCGCCATACTTAGTGAGAAACTGCACCTGAAAGATGTTCCAGCTGGTAATGGATCCAGAGGGTAAGGAAAAATACCAAGACCCAGCTGATCCTTGTAAAGTGTAGGGGAAAATCCTAATGACAACATATTCTTCTGTCACTCCCTTTAGATTAACTAATAACATGAAATTGTTAATATGTTCTTCAGCTAATGTTCCAACGTCTGGATTAAATTTTGGTAACCATTTCTCAGGATAATCAGGTAATGGATGTAATGGAGCAGGCATACTGACCGCACCAGGACTATTCCATGGATTCTGGGCCATCTGAGAAGTAACAACAATTTCCGATGAAGTTCCAGGTGTTTGGGGAGGAGTTGGTATTGAAGATTGAATAGATTGCGATGTTGAAGTTGGTGATCCCTGCTGAAAAACAATATGTAATGGGGGAGTGGATGTTTGACTTCGCACTGGAGAGGATGAGATGGAGGATGATGAATAAAAGGTGTCACTACCAGATCCTTCAGTGTTCTTTTTAGCCTTTTTCCTTTTCGGTAAAGGCAACTCAGTAGGTTCAATGCCGAGTTTTCCACTTTGAAGTCTAGTGAGAGGGTGAAGTAGATTGAATTGTGAAGTCTCACTACCTTGAGATACTTCAGATTTCTGAGGTGATATGGAAAAGCCTTGAAGTTTCTGGATGAGAGACTGAACTTCAGGAGACTCAGGACTTAATCGTTCTGAAGTGTGATGGGATTGAGCAGTGGTAGTTGATTCCTCTTCTTCTCGTTTGGATACTGGTGTTTTAGAATGCAAACGGGAGGTCCGAGGTGAGGTGGAGGGAGGTTTACTCTGAGAATGGTCTATCGATTTTGATTTACTCGCCATTCATAGTTCAGGCCCTCCTTCTAGTGCCAAAAATGTTGATGCCTCAAAAATCGTTGCAACAACATCGGGGAAAACCACCCGGTCTGGACCTTAATGCAGCTCCTTTTCCCTTTGGTATGGTGGCTCCGACTGGAAATAATGGGACCAGTTTCCCAATGATGAATAAAAGGGGGATGGACGAGTGATTGGTTTTCTAATAAGTGGTAATGGATGAATGACTTAATCTAAAAAGCGAAAATAAAAATAACTATTCTATCCCGGGAAATTTCTATTCTTAAGTGCAACGTTTGATAATCTATGTTCATAAATAAGCATATAGATGACTTTATTTGATAAACATAGACATTCATTCATATAATAATTGTTTTGTTCAAATAGTTGAACAAAGTAATTAATAAAACATTGTTACACTTGTCTTCTATATATTACTGATACATGTATGAATAAAAGAAAAGCATCCTATAAACATCCAATAGTGAAAAATATAAAGAATGTTGTTGAAACACATGCATATATTCAATAATAACAAGAGTAATCAAATAACAATTCACATAAAAAGAATGAATTCAGATCATAGATAGTAGTACCATATGTGCTGCAAATCATTCCCAATATCAATCACAATTCGAATTCCTTCTTTCAACTCAGAGATACTTTCATATAAAGGCAATAGTGCACATCCACATAAAAGCTTCGTTGTCAAAAATTGGAATAATTGGCCCAATCTGTATAAAAAAATATACCTGAAGTATAGTAGTGCAACTTCTAGGTTTGAGTCTTATACAAAAACTGAGGACCCTTTCTAAATGCATGAAAGGGTCTATAAATACTTAATTAAACTAACTAACTACAAAAATAAAATTCTATTTAATTGGTACAACTGGATCTTGAATATCTTCTCCACAGAAGGTTGGTAGTCGGCAGCATGATTCATCACTCTGGCTATTTTCCCTTTGATCTAAGTTGGCATATCGCTAGCATCGGTTCCACTTCTTGAGGGCGGCTGAGATGAGAATGGAGCTGAGCCGAGTATGTGGCATCATGTATATCTGGAATGATACAACCGATTGCATCTGTCACACACTTGAGGGCAGCTCTCTGGCCATATGGTTTTACTAGGAACAACCAATAGGTGTCCCAAGTTAAACTTTGAATACCTGCAATTAACCTTCCATTCTTTTCCAGCTCCTGATAACATGATTGCTCCAATGTTTTAGCCGGTAGAAATTTACCTGGTGTACATTGCGAAATCATATTAGATAAATAGAGAGTGTTGTTAATCAATTCAATCAAATTACTTGTGGATAATTTGCATTTAGAAACTTCTCTCTCTTCTTTCATCAACTAGGACTGCCATTCCAAGAATAGGATTTCATTATGTGATTCTAGGATTTTGGGCAAATTTGCTGCCTGTCCCTCACTGGTGTCTTGCCAAGTAAGAAAATCTGTTAAGGTCTCATTGGCCTGCTCTAAGTCCTATCTAGCATCAACTGATTTATCAATTATTGATGTTGTGATATCACAAAGGGGCTCAACCTGAGAAATATTATGACACAATAGTCTTATTTGTGTTACCAGTGCCTTATTAATCTGTAGTGCTTCTGTTCTGAAATTGGTCGGCTGCGGAAGACTCTTGAACTTCTCTATTTGCAGTTATAGTTGAGCAATTTGCTCATCTTTTGTTTTCACCATTAGTTCATTCATCATCTTCAATTTTGCCAACGCTTCTTATAGTTATTTTTACCTTTGAATCGCGCTTGAATCTACCCTCTATTTTTCTTCAAGTAGCTGCTTATTCAGTTGATTAATTAACTGCTATTGTGTTGACAATTGTTGTTCTAATTGTTCAACTTTTTGTTGTGCCTCCGAAAGTTGTGTTTTTAACAAAATAATTGCCTGGTCTTTTTCTTTTAGCAAATTACTCACTTCTAATGCCTTGTCCATGGTGGTCTCCAAATAGGCTCTAGCATACTGGGACAGCTTTGTTAAGTCATCAGAAGGATCGAACTCCTCTTTCCAAACTACATTGGTTGTCTCTGTTTGTTCTGGGAACAGAGAAGGTTGATCAATCCTTCTCCTTTTCTGCTGTCACTTTACTACGGCCCTATGTTTTGGGCTGTAAAAGACATCCAATGGAGGTATATCCTCCACCTGCAAAATGATTTGATCTGAAGGATCTTTCGAAATTATTTCTAAGTCTGTACTATGGGGTAGGCCGTTGGTTCCTTCACTTCGAACCTTTTTTGATGTTGTATCCTGTGTATATGTTGCTTTGGGTGTATCGGTATCTTTTGAGCTTTCCAGATTGCTTATGATGGAGTCGAATTGCTGCCATTCTTGGAGAAATTTCAAATCAATCTGGGTATCCACATTCACATCCTTGTTGTCATTATCCTGCTCTTTTTTCTATTCCTCATGTATTTTCTCTTGCTCTTTCCTTCGCGCTTCCTCTTGTTCTTTTCTCTGTACTTCCTCTTGCTCTTTTCTCTGTACTTCCTCCTGCTCTTTTCTCTGGACTTCCTTAAGAATTTTTGATGTAGCAGGAGGTTCGTCAGTGAGTCGTTGTTCAAGCTCGCTTGATTGTGTCATCGGGGCAGTAGCTAGTAAATATAGAGGCAGAGTTTGTAACCTTTGCTCTCTGAGTTTGTTGAATTCCACTAACCCTTTGTCGTGATATCTAATTTTAGCTAGTGTTTGAACCTGAAATAATGACTCCATCAAGGAAAATAGGTCATCAAACTCGCCTTCTTTATGTTCAAACTTTGTGAGTTTTGCCTGTTCAAGTACATTATAGATGATTTTTCTTGGGTCAAATCATATATTAGGAAGAGTGGCGAGATTTAGTATATTTATTTTTTTTTGCTTCCTTCTTTGCATGCTTATAGTCACGCAGAGTGTAAACACCACACCTTAGAGGAAAAGGAGGCCAGACTTGCTTCTTTGAATTCCTCAGAGTCTTGGTTGCTCCTGCAAACGTAATCTGATATGCTATTTCTCTAGCCAATAGCTTGTCGGGTATGTACAAGGGAAGGACATGAGTCCTGGCAAGGCTGCCAAAAACTCTTATATATGTAAATTTATCCTCTCCGAACTAGTTTCCTAGGGCGGTTAAGTCAATCTCTGCTTGTGAGGAAATCTTCGGGGCAGGTTTGTCAAAAATGGCATGTAGATGGGCAACATAAAACCATTACAAACTTGATACAGGTGGTCTTTATAATGGGCTTTCCACAACTTCTGGTGATAGATATGAATTGGCATGGGATCTTATGGAGTCCATCTCCACCCCAGAACAGGAAATTCGGAGTTAAAACAAAGAGTATCTAAGATGTAGCCACTATAATAAAATGGAGGAATAGACCTATCGGTAATGTGAGTTTTATTTCTGAACTCAAGAATACCAGTGGCTAACTTATCAGATAATATATTTCCCTAATCCATTATCTTGCTATTGACTACTGCTTCCATTAAAGGAGCCATCTCTATTGAGAATTTTGAGGAATCATGCAATCCCCAAATCCTACACATCATCGCCCCAGCATAACAATAAGGAGAACATAATGAATCGACAGAGTACTTACCCGAGGACTCATGCTTGTGTCTTGTGGGGTTCTGTCTCCATTCCCGTATAGGTGCTGATTCAGTTTCATTTTCATCTTTGAACTTCTCCAGAAATTCTTTGTTATACTTCTTCTGTGGTTCAGGCAAATGGTACATTTGTCTCAAATCATTAGGTTGAAACGAATTGAAGACTCTCCCGTCAATTGTGCAAAATGTTCTATTCATAACAAGGATTTCCTCAACTGCCCACCTCACTACATCTGTATACGGAAGAATTTTCTCTCGAGCCGCTATTTAGTGTAAGTAGGAATCAGCTAAATCCTTTAAGGTAGCCTCTGGCTTTCGGTTTGAACCTACTGTAGCTTGTATTGATACCGTTTTAGGCTCTTCGGCTTCAACTAGATTATAGATGCTTTTCCAGCTAGTATTGCTGAGGCCAAGACAGGTAGTGTCTGAAATCAATCCTTTTTTACTTGGTCCTAGATCGGCGGTAGATTGTCCTGTCACTGCGGGAGCTGAAGCTGCTCCAAATCTTTTGGATTTCTTCCCCATTTGGCCTAAATTTGTTGCTTCAGAGGAGCTCTGCGCAGGAGATAAAATGAACGTACTGCAGAGAATAGGTGGTGTGAACCAAGTATGAAAGAGTTATATCAATCAATGAATAATGAAGGATTTAAATAATACTGTCGTGGATACAATCTCTAAAGATATTTTGGCATAACTGCTCCATTAATTGGCCATTTAATCCTGTCAATCATTTAAATGCTCATCATGTCGTTTATTCGCCGAATAATTCATTTAAGCGTGGCTTTGATTTTTTGGCGGTTAATCACAAGTGAACCGCTATCAGGAATAGAAAGGTTTTTAATTATAATTTAACATAATATACTCAAGCATTTTCAATTTTTTTTGAAATTTGCGCTTAGATTTATCGCGATCGGAAATCGGAGAAATGCTCGAGTAGTTACATTTGTGTCATTGCAAATTCCCTGATCGCCGATGGCGATAAAGCTAATTCGCATCGGGAGTTTTTAGAAGGGTGACTTTTGTAGTGTGTATGCTATATTCCCCGACCGCCGATAGCGATATCGCATCAGAGCAAAGAGAGAGGGCCTTTTGTTACACTCGCTTACCTTTCCCGATATCCGATAGTTATTCACTTGTCGAATTGGGGAAAACCAATGGGTCTTTTTGTTATGCATCCTTTGTTATTGCGATATGCGATCTTGCGATCGCTTTATCACAATAATAAAGAATTATTCATTTATTTTATAAGACCGATTTATGTTCATTCAAAGGTTTATAATGTATTGTTTCTTTCGGACCTTTTGAGGAATGATGAGTTGATACCAATTTTATTCATAAATCTAAAAGGGACCCATTTCATATTATAGTTGAAGGTAAAATTTTATGAAATGGGGGGTTGTTGTACAACACAACAGAGCCATGTGCACATCAAGATGACTGACAAAATGATGTGGAAGCTTGAAATGTATGCTTTGACATGTACTTGGATTTTAGAGACCAAATGATTTGACTTTGAAATGATCAAGCATAGTTGAGGAAGAGAGTGATGTTGCAACTTAGTGACTATCTCGTACCATATTTTAACATAGTTGTGATGCCTCTGGTCCACTTGCTAATTTAGATCATCTTGTATGTCTTCTTCTATCATGACCTTCAAGTCTCCCTCTTTTTGCTGATTGATCTCTGAATACATGGAGGATTTGATGGTAACCACGAGGGAGCTTTCTCACTCTCCGATTTTCCTGTCTACTCTTCATCAAATGTAGCCCATGGTTCTTTGATCTTTTCTTTTGAGTCTTCTTCTTCTGGATGTGGTCCTTGAATGATATCAATATAATCTCTTTTTTGCAATACTCTTCCTAAGCTATGGTGAATACCATTGAGCTCAAGAGGAGTTGTTTGGAAGTGTTGTACCTCAACATTGTAAGTGGGATGAGCTACTTCAATGTGAGGGTTTGGAAATAGTGGTACAGGTAGTTGAGTGGGAGTGTATATTTGAGATGCATGTGGATGGGGTTGTGGTTATGGTGGAGGTGATTGGTAAGGATAACATGGAGTTTGGTATAGAGGATATTGAGGAAAATACTAAGGATATTGTGAATGACTCTCACAAGTTCCTTGCCAACCTTGTTGCCAAGATTGGTTTTGGGGTTGAGATGGCCAATGTTGCCAAGGAAAGGGTGTGTTCCAATTACTTTGAAGTGGATATGCATAACCTTGAAATTGTGAATTAGGATCTTACATCATATCCAGTTGAATAGGCTACCATGGTTCTCTTGGAGCTACATAACATAACTGCATTGGCAATTGACTTGCTCCATTTTCCTCTTGCTAAACTTCCTTCAACATTGATAATGATGGACAATGTTTAACATCATGTGATTCTACAAAAAAAATATCAACATTTTCTTTTTCTTCATCTTGCATTCTTAACATTTCTACTTGTTTTATTAGATTTATAAGAATTTCTGTTTTAAAATCATCAAACAAATTTCCAAGTTTAGCTTCACTTACCAATCTTGATGCTGATTTACCTACTCTTTCTTTTCCTCTTAGTATGTGTTTGCATGTTTCAAAAATTTCCTTAAATGATAATTGATATACATCACCTCTACTCATGAGATTAAGGAGATCAATCCACTCATCCCTAATTGTTCTAAGTAACAGGGTTTTTAGTGTATTGGATCCTAAATGATGTAGTTTTCCCCTCTTAACATTATACATGAACCTCTCTATTAGATCCTCTTGTTACACAGTAATCTGTCACCACTTTCACTCCTGATCTTCTCGCTGTGTCATGTGTCCAAGTCAAACATGCTTATGACAAACAAATGCTCTCCTATGCTACCAATTGACCCACTTTTCCTAAAGTATCTGCCTCATCACGGTTATAGGATTGATAAATGCGCTGAAAGGCACTGATGAACATTCCATTCGCACTGCCAGCGTGGAAGTACACCTGATTCCCACGATGGCCCGATTTCCAGAACCGTCATGGGGCTATGTGGTCTCTTCAGCGATGGTCTGACTATCTGCACTGATCACTTGCGATGTCAGCACTGAAGACCAGTTCTGTGCCCACGATAATCAAGATTGGACGAATTGTTCCAACAGTCGGCCTTCCAGATGACTCCAGACCTGGTTGCTGGCCTTGTTTATGTCGCCCTTCCTTCCCTGGTGTGGTAGTTCCATCAATTGTGCTACCTTCCTTGGTGATAAGCTCTCCTTTCCACCTTTCATGGAGACTCCTTCTCCTATTTAAACTCTCACCATTGATATGCATTGCTAGTTCTTGATAGTTGGCTAGTTAAGTAGTGTTGTTAGTGTTTTGTGAGTTCGCTAGATAGCTGGTGTGAGTGTGGCAAGTGTGGGATTGTTGATAGCTTGTGGAAAGTTGTGAAGTACCCTTGATATTGTGTAAAACGTATGAGTGAGAGAGCTCTTGTATGTTGGGAGATCCATATTCAAAGAGTGAATGCTTGAAGGACATGCTGGCTGGACTCTTTCTGAGAAGGCTTGTGACGTCAAGAATTTAGTTGTAAGCTAACTCTTATTTCATTATTAATGCAATCAATGATGTTTTCCTATGTCTTGTATGTGATGTACTTGATAGCTCATGACTTCTTGACTTTGTGAGTAAATAGTTAATTGTTGTATCCGGTTACGTGCTTTGTTGTATTTCCTTTTCTTCGTTTCAGGTTGATCACTCGTTGAGGAGAAGGAAGCGGAAGCTGGAGCAGCGCAACGGAACTCCATCGACCACCGGTTGAGGTAGGCCTCCAACTTTAACTGTTTAAGGAAAACTATTGTTGATCTGTCCTTGTTTGTGACTAGACCCACTCGAAGGCTAGAGGGGTTGCCTCTGTCAACAGAGGGAACACTTTTCTGCATCACAGTAACTATGGGATAGAACAGACACTCCTGGCAAGCGAAAATTAGCTCTTACAAATATATATTTACAATATGATCAAGTAGTAGCAAGGGTATTTGATGAGAGGAAACACACCTTTTTTATTGACAAGAGGTGACTGACTAACTACGAGAACTGTGCACTACGTAGTCCCGGAAGTCAGTGTGGAATCCTACTAGCTGCAACTGCGTAATGCACAATTCGGTACAAGATAGGGCCTGGGTGAGATTGTGCATTGTGTAGTCTTAGTGACCAAGTTGGGAGACTGGCTCCTAGAACTTTTTAGTGCACAGTTGGAGCCAGCGTAGGACAACCTCTGTGCAATTCCAGAAGTGAAGAGGCCTTGAGCTACCAGATTACATAGTGAATACATGTGAATGTGAGACCCGGGTAGGGGGAGCCTATATTTTTCCATCGAGAGTGTGCAGAAAGGAATTCTGGAAGGATGATGTAAGGATGAGTGAAAATCTAACTAAGTGTATATGTATTCATGTAAAACAAGTGCAAGAATTGATCAAACTTAAGGAACATGAAGTGTGCGAAGGGAGTTGCCGCATTGGCGACTGTTTGTGAAAATTGGAAAACTCATGTGACGCTTGGGGAAGGTAATGTGTAACTTGAAACAACATTTCTATAAGATAAAAACAAGTTAAAATTCCAACAGTTTTTCAACAAAATGAGTGAAATAACACTCTCACAAGCTAAACAAACAAAATCCACAAAAAAAGTAGCAAAAGGAAATGAAAGAAAAAATCACCCCAAAAGGCAATGATAATGCTCCAAAGGCTCCTTGATCTCCTAAGGAAGCTAGAGCTTGATGATCGAATGCATAAGTGAGCTCTAGAGGCATCCATTACATAGTTTTGAGAAAAATGGAGATCATGACATACGTGCTTGAGATCAAGGACAACACTGACACTTAGCAAAAACTTCTAAAGATGGAAATGTGTCACCTTCATGAATCTAATAATAGATTCCCCACTTCCCAGGGATGATTTTCCTCTTAGCTTCTTGCTTTTTTAGGACACTTCCATGCACTTCCTATAATGATTGCATAATTTTGGGGAGGACTGGGCAACTCTTTGGTTCATGCACTGATAGTTTCTGAGCATAGTATGGTTCTATGCAATTTCTGGGTTTAGTGGCTCTGGGCTGGCTCTCAGGCTCTGTGCAATTTCCCAACTGAAGGCAGGATGTCAGCTGGCTCTAGGCAATATTGGACTTGAGTTCTCACTGTGGGTTTGGACATTGCAATTCCTTGACTAAAGGTTGGTAGTCAGCTGGATTTGTGCAATTCTGGAGCTAAGGGCTCACTTCCTAGCTTGGACTACTCTACGGAGTTTCCGAGATGAAGGCAAGATGTCAACTGGGTATGCACAATTCTAGATCCTAAGCTCATATTGGGTTTCACTGCACATTTCTTGAGAGAAAGGTTGGTTGACCTGAAGGATTTCGTAGATCATTAAGTCAGTGCAAGAGCCAGATTGCAACAAAGTCACAGGGTCATCTTGTGGTTAGACAACAAAGAAAGTAAGCAAACACTAGTTGTAAAGTGAAAGATAAATTCAAATGAAACACAATTACCTAAGTAGTGCAAGTCAAGCTTCTCAAATTTTAGTAGGGAGGATCCAAAATGAAGGTTAGGAAAAATTTTGGAGGGTGGTTGTAGACGCTACAACATTAGTGACACACTGGTAGAACTCCAACTTTTGTATGGACCTTGTCTTTTGTAAAGTGAGTCTAACCTTTTTAGAAGTATTGTTTGATTCTTTAATCATCATTGCTTCTTCACTAGTTTGAGTTAAAGATGTAGTCCCTGCCATTCTCTTGATCGGTCAGCACACATAACAAGCTAATTCAATTGAGTTGTTTCGATTTGGAATGAGGGGTATATTGATGCACAAGTAACACAAATTGTTAGAGTTTAAGTTTCATCTCTAGTGTTGCTCCACTACTAGCAAGCCTAGACATTACCTCAACAGAGTCACTTCAGGAACACAAGCATCGCTCTATTGCCAACGAGCCTGGACAATACCCCGGTGGAGTTACTTTCTTCACCTCCCTGCGTAGGAAGCCTTTCTCTTCTTTTCCTTTATTTTATTTTTTTCTCATTTTTTCATTTTCAAAGAACTGTGCATAGGCACTTAATTATTTCATGAGGCAGAAGAGGGATCCTGACTTGTTGAGAGTAGAAGAGGTTTTTCCTTCAAAGAAAGATGTTATATATACCTCTGACATACTTGCTAAGGTTCCCCCCTCACCTTACTCTACCTGCCTAAGTCGACAAGGGTTAACTGAATATAGAAGAATTTATTAGAGTAGGTGGTACAAGTTAAAGTGCAAGCATTGTGTTTCACCAAGACTCACTTTAAAAAAACGTATTTTCCATCAAGGTATCATTGAATAAAAGAACGCAAGATCTTCACAAAGAGAGGGAATAGATAGATAGCCAAATGTTGACAGTTTTACAAGTTCACTTGTGTTTCACCTAACTTGTCTCAAGAAGCCAAACAAACTTTCATGGGAAGCTAAACCTACAAGTACGTAACAAGAAAACAAAATAGAAGCAAAGGAAAAAAGTAAAGAAAGCAAACAATTAAGCAAAGAAAAAAATGAAAGCAAAGAAAACAAGAAAGAAAGCACTACTCCTACTCCTAAAATAAACAGTGCATGGGCCTACTCACGTTAAGTGATATTTCCAATGCAACCACTGGCACATTAGGTCGCCCATGTTGGTGAAGGCATGGTCGTCGAGAAGAATATTTAGAAAAACCAAGGCACAAGAAAGATAAAACAATGAAACCAACACGCTCAAAGTTTGAATGTGTCCATAGAAAATAAAAAAGTGAATGCATATGAAAAACGCTCTATGGACGTACCATGGTGTGATAGAACACTATGCACAAACAACAATCATGTACACTCTTTTGACCTTGACATACAAGAAAACATGCAAAAATAAGAAAGCTTTCGCTTCGCAATTTGACTTCCTATGTATGACTCCAATGCATGAGCGATAGGATCGTGTAATTCTTGTGGAGGGTGTAAGATGTGTGGATCAGATTGATTTTGAATGTTCACGAGAGAGTGATGAGGAGCTAGAGGTGGTTCAACATATTTCTGATTGGGAGTGGAACTTACCTCAAGACAGCAAGGACCTGACATAACCATCAGCTCAGGCCAAAGTGCCTCGACTACTTGTGGGATTTCCACTTCATCAACAGGTAGATCATCAAATACCAGTGGCTTAGAAAGATCAACAACAAGTGAATCATAATTTTGATCGAATGAAGGAGTGACGAGATCACGACAACCATGATTAGAAAATTCAAAATGTACATCGACATCCTCATGATCTAATGAATCATACAGAGGAGTTGATGTGAAACAAAAATTTCACCCTTTGAATTTTCAGAAATGAAAGATGACATATTGAGTGGATTCGGAAGGGAAGATTTTTCCTCTCTGCAATCAAATGATGGACTGATATCCTGTGCATCCTGTGAATGATCGGAAATAGAAACATCTAGGAATAAATTTTCACAAGACAAATCAGAAATGCCAAGATCACAAAAGATGTAAAGATAGAGTGGATGAGGTGCAGACAGAAGGAGGTCATCCTTCACCACAAGTTCTTCTTTAGATTCCCACACATACTCATCAAAAATGACAGTAAAGGTTGGTTTCTCAACACCAACTTCGTCGACAACTTGATCGTCATGAACATCACATGCAGAGTCCGAAATGGACAAACACAAGACACCAAAATCTAGAGGATCAACAGAAAGAGAGGATGGAGGTTGAGAAAACAAGTTCACGTGACAACCAATAGGCTTGTAGCCAAAATCTACGGAGATATCCAAAGCATGTGGGATGGGAGGAGGTGATAGTTCAACAGATGGATTCATAACTTCTCCTACCTCATCCTAATGAGGTGAAGATGGTGGTTCACCTGTGACAACAACCTTGTCTGTCTTAGATGGAAAATCTGACACCAAGGTATTCTTGGAGGGGTTCAAATGATTCTAACACGTGAGGATTTTCATATACATGAAGAAGATACTGAAATTGTTCCTTTAGAAATTTCTAATTAACTTCATCTTCGGGGATTTGAAAGGAAAGATTACAGAGGCGATCTTAAAATAGTGTAATAGATTCATCAGGTGCTTTCCATACCTCCATAATTTTTCATTTAGTGCTTAACAGTCATAATGATACAAAGAATGAACTAAATCTCTTATCATGTGATGGAAAGAGTGAATGGAGGCTAAGTGATCCAGGTGGATGTTGGTGGCCACCCACCTATCCCATTTGGACCCCCACAATTGTCTCTTTCAGTTTTTCAGTTTCCGTAATTGTAGCACAATTTATTATTTTTAGTAGTTTTTTTGGATCCTGAACTTCCGGAGCCGTTTTGAGGCCCTAAATGACGTTCTTTGGGAAATTTGGGGGCAACATGGGTCCATGGACCAATGTTTCGCTTCCCGAAGTGGTAGTTCTCGGATAGATCTTTCTAACGAGCTATCATACACGTCAAACGGAGATCGTATGCCAAAGTTACGACCCCGGGAAATTGATGTACCAATTGACCCAAAACGGGGCCCACAATGTGGCGTTTCATCTTCTAGGGTTTGGTTTTGGAATGTGAAGGGTTTTCCATTGTTTCTCAACAATAAATAGGCCTTCAAGCCTCATTGTAACACAGTTCTGAACAGTTCAGAGGCATGTATCTGTCACATCTCTTCTCAGAGATAAGCTACCATCGCCCTAGCTGGATTATTTCCATTTCTGGTTGTAAGCATATTTCGGTATTTTCCATTAATGAAATGAAGTATTATTTCCACTACATATTTGTGTATATGGTTATCTCTGTATTTTATTGCGTTCCTGTTTAAATCTGGATCACTGACGGAAATGTGCAACACCATTGTTGTACGCGCCTTTCGAACGTGTAAGAAAACAACCCACAGGAAATTTTGTCCGAGGGGACTTCATTCCTGTGATAGAAGCCTGCAAAGGCAACTTTATGCCTTAGTAGGGCTATTCCACCCTCACTGTCATACTTAAGGCATGCCAAGTCATAAAGGACGTCCTCTGACACTTCTAAATCATCTGTATGCGAAAAACATGTCAGAGTTATGATTGTAATGTAAGTCATGAATGATGTGTAGAGATTCAGAAAAGACTTTGAGGACTCAACCTGTCATTTGGCCCTCCTTCTAGCACTAGAAATGTTGACAGTGCTGGACTTGCTAACATGTTAGGGGATCTCCCCAGTAATAAATCCCAACTAGACCTCATACCATTTGGAGTAGGAGTCCCAGCAGTGGGTAGTACAATAGTGCCTTGACTATAGTAGCATGCAGAGGTAAGTATGATAACTTTGTTAGAAGTAAGTGTGTGACCTTGCAATGAGTCAAGTGAGATGCATGGGGGTTCTAATGCATAGAGGGGAAAAGGAAGTGTGTCCCTTAGAAGCCTGTAATAGTATGCAGCCTAAAAGGAACACACGAGTGGATTAACGTCATAGGTTGGAATTGGAATAGTCCATAATCCAAAGAGACAGTTTAATACAACAACACGTCTTCAACAAGATTCATACAATCGTATACAAAATAGTTCATACACAAATTCATAAGTGAATAACATACATTGCTAAAGTAACTAGAATAGTCAAACTACAATAACAACATATGCATGAAAATATGTTGTCTCAGTTATATTATTAAGTGAGAGTTCCATCCATACATACACCATTGGCAACCACTAGCCCCAATAGTGGAACATTACAGTCAACATCTCCTACTCCTCCAAAGAGATGTACTCACTCTATGTTGTGGAGATGCCAAGACTCATCATAATACTCTCCAAGCCTTCTCTAAGCAATGCCTATCCAAAATCTTGGCCCCCAAAAGCCCGTTCTATGAGTTATGAGGTTATATTTATAACAAAGGGAGGGGTGACCCTTGACATCCCCTTTGTGACTCCTTGACTACCATCATGACTCTTCATATTACATAGTGATTGCTCACATTCCACTAGTGACACTTGGAATTTCACTTACAACATTTTTACAATAATATACATTTTCCATATGTACCCATGTTAGAAAAAATAGGCTAGATCTAGCCTAATAAGAAAAAACAATATGACTCTAAGGTTTGGGGAAAGACCAACTCGGTAACACCTAGTTGATGCTTCTTGGTCATGTACTGATGCCAACATTGGTATTGTACTATGATGTCCCCAAACTGCTTCATGTTGTCTTGCTAAAAGAGGACTCTTGTCTCCATGGCATTTGGGCTAGACCATCGATGTACTTTCCATGTTGTCTGCGCTCAGCTACAAGTCATCATCGATGGCCTTGTGCATCAACGACTCCATGCACCTGTCAACCTCCAATCAAACTTGGTTCTTATGCTTAACTTTGGTGAGGAAACCTGCATTTGTCCACCCTCTTCCACAACTATTGGTTTTTCCAGCTCATCAACCTGTATTAGCATTTTTTTCTCTATCATTGCGCCTTGCCTTCATTCTTCTTCTTGTTTCTACTTCTCAGCTCCTGTTATTCCTTTTACTCTTATTCTTCTAGATACGATATCATTTTTGTTACCTATAAAATCTACTCTTTTGTCTTCCTCTGCTCTAATGTCTATGTCTTATGCTTCCTTTTGATTCTACTATCAAAGTTGTCTACATGAAGACTGAATGCATTTCTTATCTACATCTTTGTTCTCCCTTTTTTATGTTAGTGATTTCCTCTTTCCCTGATCCTGTACTGTCTTGTTGTGATCTGCCACTGCTACTGCTTTTTCTACCATGTTAGTGTTGATTCCTTTTCTGTAAATAGTTGGGAATATTCATATGTTGGCAAGTAAATTGGTGCTTGCTCAACTGCTTCCCTAGTACTTCTTTCAGTGGTCACTCTTGAAGCAAATCTCTTTGGTGCCATGGTATAATGACTATTGGAGAGAAGTGCTTCACGAGTGTGGTACCTGTGGGACAAAACATACATTCATGGAAATCAAACATTATGTTAGGTCCCTATACTACTAGTGTAACCCCTTATTGTTATTAGTACAACCCCCTTATTATATTGGTGTGCCCATGTAGTCCCCATATTGTTATTATTATACCCCAGAGAAGCCCACTATTGTTATTATTGTGCCCTTACATTATTATTGTTATGTCAGCTCTAATTATATTATCACCCCTTAGAATCCTATATATAGAAAGGAGGTCTTGTCATTTGGATCATCCAAGAATTTTTCATTTGTGTAATGTAAAGGAGGTTGCTTCCTTGAAGAGGCTTATTTCTAAGGCATTGATCCATCTTTTCTATCTTTTTGTGAGCTGGTTTCATAACATTTGGTATTAAAGCTTTGGATTCTAGGGTTTCGCTTCTCCAAACATGTCATCGTGGAATTTTTTCTATAAAATTTTCGCTACGAAGTTTAAGAAGCTAAAACCAAAAACCATTTGAGAAGAACCTGGTCTAAACCTCAGGTCTGAATTTCATATCTTGTATCGCTATATTTTCTGAGATATGATATGAGTAAGTTGGGGTTTTTGCAAGCTCCAGAATTTCATCTCAAACAGGTCATTGTGGAATTTTCTCTATAATTTGTTGTCTACGAAGGTTCAGACTCTAAAATTAAAAATAATTTGAGCTGAAATCATGGGGAAGCATGGACCTGAATTTCAAATCTTGTTTCACTACATTTGTGAAGATACAGTCCAAGGAATTTAGGGTTTCTACAGGCTCCTGAATTACATCCCAAACAGGTGACCCGGTGAAAATCATCATAACTGTCTCTCTTAGCATCATATTGAAATTTCGTAAGAAGGTACAGAAAGAGGACGGACTGTAGTTTTCTGTGTATATTTTTCATATTCGAAGGTCAAAATAGTGACACATGTCACTTCATGCAAGTTCGCTCTTCTGAAAAGGTATATAATCAGGTCATCTTGGGACATTGTGCATAACCCTTTCTTCGAGAATCCAATTTCGATCAGACTGGTGGCATTGGAAAGAGGACGCAGAGGGATACCATAGGTCGTGATTTTAGAACTAGAAGATTTGAGATTATAGAGTTACGGCCATTTCAAGATCGAGCTCCTAAAATCAAGAAAAGGCGATATGAGGAAGTTTGATGGCAAGGATCCAGTAAATTGGATACTACAGATGGAGCAATATTTTGATCTACATGAGGTGCAAATATTACAAAAGGTACATATTGCATCTTCATATTTAGAATTGGATCAATAAAGGGCTTTGTTCTCGTAAACCACTTGTTACGTGGTCAATTTTCACGAAGGAAATGATAGCACATTATGAGGATACAAAGAGAAACACCTTCTTTAGCCAATTGATAAATCTCAAACAAAAGTGTTCAATTGAAGAGCACATTGAGGACTTTCAAAAATTGAATATAAGGGAAAATGATATTCCAGAGAAGCAGAGGACTGATTTCTCCATAGGGACTTTAAAGGATAACATTCAACATGAGGTTCATCTTTGGGAACCTAATTCATTGGAGAAGCCATTTAGGTTGGCAAGAAAAGTGGAAAGAAAAATTATGGCAACAAGGAAGTATACCCCTCACAACTATAAATATGGAAGTGTTGTTTGTCCTAGCCTTCCACAACATATAAGGTTGACACCACAACAATTAGAAGAAAAAAGAGCAAAAGGACTTTGTTACAATTGTGATAACAAATACATCAAAGGTCATAAGTGTGTTGAGAAGAAATTATTTTACATTGATTGTGAATAGGAGGAAGAAAAGGATTAAGAAACATCAAAACAAGAGGATATACACCAGGAACCAACACAAGAGAAAGAAGAAATGATTCCGATCATATCCCGTAAAGAATTGGCAAGAATTACCACTCCTCAAACTCTCAAGATAGAAGGACATATCAAGAAGAAAAAGGTTCAAGAAGTGAAAGATCAAGAACGAAGAAGTGAATCTGACCATATCTTGTAATGTATTGGCTAGAATTACGACTCCTCAAACTATCAAGATAGAAGGACATATCAAGAAGAAAAATGTTCAAGAAGTGAAAGATCACATTCAGCATCAAGAAATGAATTCGACCATATATTTTAATGCATTGGAAGAAATTACCACTCCTCAAACTCTCAAGATAGAAGGACATATCAAGAAGAAAAGGATTCAAACAGTGAAAGACCACATCGAGCATCAACAGCAAGTTCTCCAACGTTTAAAGGATAACTCCACTTTGGTGCAGAATTGAATGAAACAATAGGCAGATCAACATCGCAGTGAAAGAAGTTTTGATGTAGGCGATTGGGTATTTACGGCTACATCTCAAGCAATCTATTTATGAGAAGGAAATGTTGGAAATATGACATGCACTTAACAAATGGCGACCTTACCTAATAGGAAGACACTTCAAGGTAAAAATGGATCATGATAGTCTTAAATACTTTTTAGAACAAAGATTATCTTTCGAAGAACAAAAAAAATGGGTCACAAATATGTTGGGTTATGACTTTGAAATCATCTACAAAAAAGGGAAGAAAGATGTTGCGGATGAACTCTCAAGAAAGGATGAGAATGTGCAAGCATTATTTTGTGCTATTTCTATTATCCAGCTGGATTCAATAAACAAAGCAAGGGATGAATGGAAGAAGGACGAAGAAGTGTGGCCACTCACTCAAAAGTTGCAAAAGATCGCAGTTCAAACAATATTGCCAGAACTTGACGAGGAAGGAAAAATCATATTGGAACCTGGAGTAGTCATAGAAACAAGAACCCGATAGCTACGAAATTGATCAATTTCATAGTATCTCATCAAGTGGAAGAACTTACCTGCTGAAGATTCCACATGGGAGGACAATAATTTTATACAAAATCATCAAGAACTACTCAAGCGTTGAGGACAACAATTTTCGAAGGAGAGGGGCATGTTAGGTCCCTATAATACTAGTGTAACCCCTTATTATTATTAGTACAATCCCCTTATTATATTGGGGTGCCCATGTAGTCCCCATATTGTTATTATTGTGCCCCATATAAGCCCACTATTGTTATTATTGTGCCCTTACATTATTATTGTTATGTCGGCTCTAATTATATTAAGACCCCTTAGACTCCTATATATAGAAAGGAGGTCTTGTCATTTGTATCATCCAAGAATTGTTCATTTGTTAATGTAAAGGAGGTTGCCCCTTGGAAGAGGCTTATTTCTAAGGCGTTGATCTATCTTTTCTATCTTTTTGTGAGTTGGTTTCATAACACATTAGCTCTTACAAATCTATATTTACATCATGATCAATCAACAATTGGGGCATCTAATGAGAGGAAATGCATAGTTTTGACTGACAAGGGGTGAATGATTGATTGTGGGAGCTGCGCACTGTGCAGTCCTACCAGTCAGCATGAAAGCCTGCTTACTGGAACCACACAATGCGCAGTTAAGTCTAGTACAGGGCCTCATAGGGACGACAAATTGCGCAATCTCAGTGACCAAGTTAGGAGACTGGCTCCTAGAAGTCCATAGTGCACAGTTGGAGCCATCCCAGGACACCTCTACGCAACTCCAGAAGCCAAGGTAGAGGCCTTGAGCTGCTAGATTGCACAGTGAATTCAAGTGAACGTGAAACCTGAGCAGGGGGATTCCAGATCTGTCCATGGGGAGTGCGCAAACAGGAAGATCTGAAGGATGATGTAAGAATGAGTGCACATCTTAATAAGTGTTGATGCATGCATGTAAAACACATGCATAAATTAATAAAACTGAAGGAACACAAAGCGTGCAAAGGGAATCACCGCAACGGCGACTATTGGTGCAAAAATGTGAAAACTCATGTGACGCTTGGGGAAGGCAATGTATAACATGAAACAATAGTTGTACAAGCTAAAACAATTTAAAATTCCAATGATCCTTCAACAAAATGAGCAAAACAACACTCTCACAAGCTAAATAAACAAAAGCCACAAAAAATCACTAAAAGGAAATGAAAGCAAAACTCACCCCGAAAATCGATGACAATGCTCCGAAGGCTCCTTGATCTCCTAGGGAAGCTAGAGCTTCATGATTGAATTTATAAGTGAGCTCTAGAGGCATCCATTACATAGATTTAAGAAAAATGGAGTTCATGACATGAATTCTTGAGATTAAGGACAACAATGACACTTAGAAGAAACTTCTAAAGATGGAAATGTGTCACCTTCAAGAAGCTGGTAATAGATTGCCCACTTCCCAGGGGTGCTTTTCGTCTTAGCTTATTTATTTTCAAGAACACTACCATGTACTACCTGGAATGATTGCGTAGTTATGGGGAGGACCAGGAAACTCTCTAGTTCATGCACTGATAGTTTCTGAGCATAGTTTGGTTCTACACAATTTTTGGGTTGAGTGGCTCTGGGCTACCTCTCATGCTCTATGGAATTTACCAGCTGCAAGTAGGCTATCAGCTGGCTTTGCATAATTCTAGACTTGAGTGCTCACTGTGGGTTTGGATTGCATAATTCCTGGACTGAAGGCAGGTTGTCAGCTGGCTCTGCACAACTCTATAGTTGAAGGCTCACTTGTAGGCTTGGACTGCTCTGCATAGTTTCCCAGCTGAAGATAAGATGTCAGCTGGGTTAGCGTAATTCTAGAGCCTAAGCTCACTACTGGGTTTCACTGCACATTTCTTGAGAACGCAGTTGGTTTCCCTCAAGGATTGCACAGATCATCAAGGCAGTGCAAGAACCGCATTGCAACCAAGTCACAGGGTCAACTTGTGGTTAGACGATAATGCAAGTAAGAAAGCACAAGCTGTAAAGCGAAAGATAAATTCAAATGAAACACAAGTACATGAGCAGTGCAAGACAAGATGTTGAGATTTTAGTAGGGAGGCTCCAAAACAAAGCTTAGGAAAAAAATTTGAGGGTGGTTGTAGTCGCTACAACAAATTCCTATTCTTAGCTACTTACAGGCCTAAAATTACTCACATGTATATTTAAAATCAACATTTTCTCAGTAGAGAATAGTTTTCTTAAATTTCCCTAGAAAATTCACCCAACGTCATATCCCCAACCATCCCAGGCATAGGCACAT
Organism: Pinus taeda; assembly: GCA_000404065.3. Lineage (NCBI taxonomy): Eukaryota > Viridiplantae > Streptophyta > Pinopsida > Pinales > Pinaceae > Pinus > Pinus taeda. The sequence continues at coordinate 194,837 of APFE030371363.1, read as the reverse complement.
TATTGTTCTTATGACTTAGAAACCTTCAAATTAAAATTTATGTTATTCTTATATCTTAATTCCATATATAGTAACTCTAATACCATTTTATAAATGATGCCTTTCATATGAACAAACATCCAAACTGAAAATGTGTATGACGTGCATAACTCAAGGATGTGAACAAGATATATTAAGCAACATATTTCACTAAGCTAACAACAACAAAAAACACATATATTTTCATATAATGATTAGCATTGAAGAACACATGAACATAAACACACATAATTTCACTGAAAACCACAAAGTGGCTGCTAATTGAGAATGTTCATTCAATACAAAAACATGTTGGCTTGATGGGCCCTAACCCAGGTTCAGTGTTAAGTAGCCAAGAAAATCCCTACACTATTGTCCCTTTCGGCATCAATTTGTGGAGCGCAGACTGAAGTCTCACCCGAAGCAATATGGGGGGATGCAGGAACAAAGTTTATGGACCCTGAGATGGTTGTGATTTCGGTTATATGCCCTAACCCTTCCTTCGCACAGACCGATAAGTCCTTTAGGGCTTATCAAAGTATTTCTCTTATTCGTCCTTGAAGCCTCCGCGAAAGTCTTTGATCATCCTTCACAGGCCCTAAATAGATATATCAAGCACTTATGCCTTTGTAATTACTCTTACTTATGTATTTACTTAGATTCTCTTAATGTCATACAATCTTAATAGGTAATTATAATTATCGTGCGTAAACAGATATTTTTACTTGCATTCATATAACAAAGAGAAACATATAGATTCACGCATCATAGTAGTATTAAGATATAAACCCAGTGTTCAACATAACATAATCACATGCAATTAACAGAAGTAAATTACACAGGTAATTCTAGAATACTTCTCTTTATTGTTAATCCAGATTTCTAGTATAGACCCTAACTACCCTGCTCGCACAACTATAGGGGTCCACGCATTTAGCTGCAGACTTCTACCGTAGGCCTCTACGCATCCAGCTGTAGATCCTCTTCCTACGCTAAGATTCTTCGCTCTTAGCTCTCACAGACCCATGAACTTACTTAGACTCTACCAAAACTTATGAATTGGCTTAGACTCTTCTAAGACTCCCTTTTTATACAATCCCATGGTCCGCGAACCAAGGGCAGATCTCATCAAGCTGACACAAACTATCTAAACTAAGGGCGGAAACCCTTTTTGACTGCTTACATATTCTCACTCCACGGCCACAAAATGTGGAGACTTTACATTCTTTACACAAAACTTGGGCCTTTAGCCCAAAAACTTGGGCTTTTAACCCCAAAATGGACCCCACGGGAGTCGTTACCAATAGGCCCCCAACACAAATTTCTTGACTCACCCTCGAGTCACTCTGCTGGCACAAAGATCTTGTAGCAAAGACCTCCCAACTCCACCTATACCACTACGATTTCAAAGATTCACTGTGTTGTTGCTTGCTTCACTGGCTTGTTAACTTGTTCATGTCTGACCCAGGTTCAAAGTTAAATAGCCAAACAAATCCTTGTACTACTGGCCCTTTTGGTAACAGTCTGTGGAGCTCAGACTAAGGTCTCACCTAAAGTAGTATGGGGGGGTGTTAGAACCAGGTTTTTGCAACCTTGAGATTTCTGAGAGGTTCGAGTGGGTCCAACCGTTAATCCCTTCACTCACTTCCCTATCCCTCGAGCCCTGATATACCTACCTTTACGCAGCCCTAACTAGGGGTTGTGGGGCCAGAGCGCTGCTGGAGAAACACTCTGCACTATTTACTTATCTTCCTACACTAGTTAGTTATCTTCGCGTAATTGGATGCCTTATGTTATATTTATTTATAAAGCACATTCATATGATTTTCCGCAACAAATAAATAGTACAGTTGCAAATTATACCCAATAATACATAAAATAGGAAAATATACATAGAAATATGGTAAAACTTCTCTTTATTAATTCTTGCCATGGTTACAGACTTAACTTGTCCTGCACACTCAGTTGCAGGTGTCTGCGCACTCAACTGCAGACTACTAGGCCTCTGCGCACTCAGCTGTAGAGCCTTCTCCTACTCTACAACCCGAGGCACACTTTACACTTCGACTCAATCTCTAAAACTCATCATGATTCTCTTCTATTCCTTTTTTCTTAGCTATCTTCTACACTTAGAGCCTCATTCTATTTATACAATACCATGGTCCGTGGACCATGGGTAGATCTTTCAAGCCAACATTACATTACAAAAACAAGGGCGGACAACCCTGTGACTCTATTATGACTTCACACTCCGTGCCCACAAATCACAGAGTCTTTATAAAGGACTTGGTCAAAGCTTGGGCTTTAAGCCACAAAACATGCCTTGGGGGCATTCCATGCTCAATAGGCCCCTAACACAAACATCGCGACTCACCCTCAAGTCACTCTATCGGTGTGAAGATCTTTGCATGGAGTCCCTCCAACTCTGCTCAAACTACTGCAAGGTTGGCAACACACTGAGTGGCTACCTACTGAATCTCTTGTACCGTTGTTCCGAGATTACGATGTCAGATCTGCTACCTTGCATATGTTCCTGTCTCCCCTACATTTGTGTGAGCTTGCCTTCAATTCTTTTGGTAATAGTGAAGACCTCTTTTATCCAAGGCTGAATGTGCACTTTCAAAACTGCTTCTCGGTGTCATGTAGCGTCTACTTGCTCTTTCAGTGCTCTAGCATGTTACATTCACGCGAGCCTCTAAGTGACTGCCACCATTTGCACGGTCCCTTTGACACTGCTGTACTGATGTTGGAGCTCATCCGTGTCTTTCTCTTAGCACTAGATGTTGGGGTCCTCCCGCAAATTCGTGAGGACCTCAAATGAATCCTCCAACATTCTGGTGCAGTCCCTTACTGCACTGCCGATCTCTTCTAGCCCTGATGTAATAGCGCTGGCACGTTGTTCTCTTACTTCTGGAGGGGTGGACGGCTGCACCTTCAACCGCAGATCTGCTATCTGAAGGCTCAGCTCCAGTTGAACCTTAGTCATTTCTTCTGCAGCTCACACACTCCTGCTACTAGTCCGTGGATGCATGCCTCTGTTGGTGCATCTGCTGGGATGGCTAGCTCAGGGACCATCTAACAGGCTTCTTCTAGTACCTGTACCATCTGCCTATTCTGCGGCACCACTTCATCACGTTGCAAGCTCAACTACTCCTTGTTGATCTTTTGCTCGCTTAGCACTTGCATTGCACAACTCTCCCTAGCCTGCAGTTCTACAGTAATCCCATCCTGCAGAACGTATGGTGTCTCCCATGGGAGTGTAGCCATGTTGATCCCAATACCTTTTAGTGCACTAATCGTAGGCGTGTTGGCCTCATTTGTTGTCACCAGTGCCCCTTCCAGCAGTACTATTGTATTTATTGTCTGAGCGCATAGCATCTTCTTCGCTGTAGTTGTTCCTACTTCTAGGTTGGTCGAAAGGGTACCAGCCTGAGGAGTGCGCACCTGCAACTCCTACAGCTGTGCTTTGATGGCCCCCAACACAATCTAGTTCTCTTGCGCAAAGTTCTAGAGGGCCTCAGAGGTGACATCATGCACCATCTCATCGATGTTGTGCAGATCACCCTCAGTAAGGTTGATCAAGTCAATAGACAACTTTGATGCCCTGACCTTCTTACGCGGCCGCATCCACTCACTTGGGTGGTGGCACTTCAGTTGTGTTGATGCAGTTTGTGGGTCTGTGCCACCCTCCTCTTTCTCTATTTCCTACCCATGCGAAGGCGACTTCTGGCCCTCGTTTGCCTTCTCAGCTACCTCCTATGCTACTGCTGCGGCCTTTTTCTGTTTTGTTGCTGCCTGTGTAGCGTCTCGTGCCTCCTGTGCTTTTGTTGCCACTATTTTTTGCCTTTTATTTTCTGCAACTATGCCATGTCCAGTTTGGCCTCCTCTTTCTTCTTCTATGCCACAGGCTTCTCCATTACTGCGATATTTGGGGCACCCCACTCTGGTGGCCATGTCTCCAGTACATTGAAAATTACATCATCTATGGCTACGAAGGGTAGCTCATTCCATTTCTTAGCCAAGTCCTTGCATGCTCTGATATAATGTTGTGGAGGTCCACTTTAAACTCTGTAAAACTTTGCAGGCTGTTATAGATAGTGGGTGATAACCGCGGCTTGTGGTTAATCCCCATCCTTATGTTCATTTCCATGAAAACCCATAATATCTTACTGTTGCGGATCTGGTTCGCGTCCTTCGTGGCCTAGAGCGAAGCATACTTTGCGGCCTTCGATAGATCCCTATCAATTGTGGGGAACTAACTGTCCTCCGGCAATTCCCTGTCACGAGCACTATGGACAATAGAAGCCATGCATAGTGGAACATTTTACCTTGTTCCTGGGCCTCAGGGCAATTTTTGAGGAACTCCTTGTAGAGGAACTCGGACCAGTTAAACTGGACCCCCTCCACACACTGCTTAGCAAGTGTGACCACCGGCGCGGGTACCTCGTCCGCGCGACACTTGCACATAACCTTACTCTCCAGTATTTGGGTCGCCACTTTAACTATTTTGTTGTTGATGCTGGATATTGCATCGCCCCTTTTCTTCTTCTCCAGTTTGTATTTCTTGTTCATGGCCTCTGCAATGGCCAAGTCACTAATCTTCCCCTTCGAGATGTCTGCCAGGTCCTCTACTTTGCAAGGAAGCTGGGAAGTGCGATGAATTAAGTGGTCCATGATGGGGATGGGCTCCTCTAGCCAAAAACACCCACCATGCACTACGCAGAACAACTACTTGATCATGAAAATTGTTATTGGGGCGCAGTGAAAATGTGGCACCTAGAGAAGGTTTAGTAACCCTATTTTTTCCACTTCACGCAACCACTTTCGGGGCTCCAATTCGATAACCCCCACTGTGGTGTTTTGCTTGGGTTTCATGAGCTACACGGTCTCATGGTGAGCTAACTTCTCATGGTCAATGAGATCCCAATCTTCAAATTTCAAGCTAGGCACCCGTCCTAGGTGCATGCCCTGAAAAATGATGTCATCCAGGAGGAGCGGGGTCTACAGAGAGCTCTTGCTCTCGTCAAGATCCTTAGGCATGTTTTCCTTCCCCTTCCATGGGGGGATATAGGTAGCTAGCTTTTTTGTAGGGTGCACAAGCTCAATTTCTAATCCCATGCCTTTTTCCTCATCCTCTTCAATGATAAGGTCCTCCAAGTCTTCCTCCTCCTCGTCGATTTCCATGTTAACGGCTTTCCCTTTCTCTTGCATCGTTAACCTGGTGCGCAATGGGTTTCGCGGGAACACACATCCGAGAACCATCAGTTGTTTGTCTTTCTTCAGCCTCGGCATGCGTAGTGATTTAGGGATTTCCACCACAATCCTAGACCCTTCACAGGCATCCCCCATAGTCAGGGCCTGCGCGGCCTCATCGGTGGTCATCTTTGCAATTTCCATAACTTCCTCAGATGTTGCCATCGTGTCCATCCAGAAATCTATCACTCACATAATTAGGGGCTCAATCAATGCTCTGCACAGGTCAAACAGGGCTCTGCTCAGAATACGTGGGGTATACAACAGCTCAATTCACAAATGACCAAGTGTTGTTTGTTGGGTAGCCCTTTGTAATTTATAGCGCCTTTTGAATTTGAATTCAATTGTTCCCCTCAAATTCGGTTCATTAATGTTCTCTTGGTAGCAGATTTTCCCAAATCTTGCCCATAAATCACGTCTTAAATGCCTATCGCTCACTCCATTTGGTCTCAAGTCGAGCATCCCATCGTGAATAGTGACTCTAATGGTCACTTTCCAGCCAACCCTCGTGGCAACGCAACCCCCCTTGCGCGGTTGTGGACCTTGTGACACTTTACTCCTACGCGCAGCTCCAACATCGCGTAGCGCCCGGGCAGAGTAGTTTATAGTCCCGTGCCTCCTTTCAACTGCCTGGAGCATGAAGACTATACCTCCTATAGTTAGTCAAGTGGTTGCACCACCTATATAGGGTTTCATCCAGCCATCCATCACTTTTCCTAGAACATACCCACTTTGTATCGTTACCAGCTGCATCACGCATCTTATCATCTGTAGTGCGCCACTATGGTTGATCCATTTAGTAATACGTGGTCCAATCCAAGGCATTAGGCTGATCAATTCATAGCAATAGTCCCCAAATTTATCAACATGATTGTGCGCACCCTGCTTGATCACCCTAGTCTCTTTATCAAGCAAATCCTTCTTGATCCCATCCTCTAGATTCTTGGCTTCCTCTTCCACCAAAGCACTTTTCTCCCTTAATTGCACCCTTTCTTTCCCAAGTTATTAGTGCCTAAAATTACCCTATAGGATTTCTTCCTCTGATCCCAAGCATTTTTCTTTGTTAGGCTATGCGATCCCTTCTTCTAAGGCTCCGTGAACCATCGTATCTACCGGTGTTGCCATGCATGGACTAGGCATTTTATGTTCTATGGGGATTATAGCATTCACTCCATACTCTAGCCTCGGAGGTGCCTGCATCGTCAGTTTCTTGCACGTGGTCCTATAAGCCCATAGAACTCCTGGTACATGCAGGTCCCATTCATTCCGCTGTGCATTGTGGACCTTATTCAGCACTTCACATATTTCGTTAAAGGATTTTGCGTGGATAACCTTCTGCGCACTTGGTCTTTCCATACTTTGTGGTTCTAGCTGAAGGGGTCATTTGTGCCATTGCCTTGCCCACACATGGTTACTGCCTGTGTCACCTAACGTGAAGACTGTGTGCATCCACGCAGTTTTTGTACCATGTGCCTATATCCATCTAGACATGTGGGTGCACAGACTGTTTTTCCCAGCAATATTGTCTGTTAATCACATATGAGGCTTCCCAAATCATATGTGCATTGTTCTCCTACATTCATGCTAGTCTGCGAAGCTTCGTTGGTGTGTACCCCACCAACTTGTGGGCGTAGCACGCAGTATCCATTTCAAAGCTCCGAAACGTTGTTGTTCTGACACTTCTCTTTCAAATCTGTTCAAGAAGTCATCCACCTCACTTAATCCATCATACGCAGGCAGATCCCTTACCTCCATTGATACGCAGCGCAGTGATCTTGTCATCATGTTATAGTTCAACGTGGTTAACTCGTGCAACCCATTCTGCCATCCTTCTATCTCTTCGTCAAAATCCGAGGTGCAGGAGCTTTCGCACTCCCATGAGATTTGTCCATCCGTGGTTGGATTAACCTTGTCTTGTTATCACGTGATTATCTTGTAGATGCAGTCCAAATCGTAGTCGCTGTCGTAGTCATGCACTAGTTCTATGTAGTGTGATCCTTCTACAAGGTCCAAAGGTACAACTACACTCAGAGACTTGTTCTCAAAAATCATCTTGCGCTTCTTCAAATTTATGATCCTATTAATGTCAGTGGCCCAATCTATTCCTAATAGCACAGGGTAGAGATTTTTGTCATCAACAATCTCTATTACTTCGAAGTCTGCTAGCGCACTTGCTCCTTCGATATCCACTGTGATTCCCTACAATCTCCCCGGGTAGGATCTTTTTTTGGTTCGCCATTCACAGTTGGATAGGAGACCATTGCAACGTAGACCTTCCCATGTGCTCCCATGTCTGCTTCAGCAGAATGTTCGCGTCCGATCCTAGATCTAGAATCACTTGGTTCATCTCATATTCTCCAATTTGAGCGGTCAGTCTCATTACCCTTCCCATTCACGTTGTGTGTTTTCCGAGCTTCTAGACTATGCGCGGTTCTCCTAACGTAGTCCCAGTACATCTATTTATGAGTTCCTATAGCCCCTTTACAGCCTTTCTGTCACGCAACAGCTTCATGCATGTTTCTATGAATGCTATAAGCATCGATGGGTCCATTTCTGGCTCTAATCTGTCTTTTCTTCCTGAAGTGGAGGCATCATCGAAGCTCTTCTTGGCTTCCATGAAGGTTTCCTTAGCTTGCTCCAAATCAAACTCTAGTTCTTTCGTTGGAGCCTTGCGAACCCAAGTACTCTCTTCAGGCTGCTTGCCTTTCTCATCCCCCGTTGTGATTTCACTTCAGAGCACAATATTCACATTAGGGTCTTCCTCGCACTGTTCAGACCTCATCATTTGCAAGTTCTGAGTCGAGGGAGGTTGGAGTGCTCCTTTATCCCGCAACCTCACTATTAGTGTGGGACAATCCTCTGTCTCATGATCAAATAATGTAAAATACAAGCATGATGGCCGTGTTGGATTTGTACAATCGTGGGCATAATGTCTTGGCCCTCCATAATTGTAACATATCAGCTGTCTGCGACCTCTTCCAGGTCCTCCTCCACCTCGGCCTTGTCTGCACCATCCTTGCGTTTTGGTCAAGAGGTTGCATTTCAGCCTGAACTCTGTAGGTAGGAGTCCAATCCATCATCACCTCATAATTTCTATAAGTGCACTCATCATGTCCTACTGATCTACAAAAATTACATAACAACTATTGTGAATTCTGTGTGTACTTCTGTAATAAATGGTAGTTATATGTAGCATGCTTTCCTCCTATCTGACAAATCACACACCATAATGTAGGCACTGCGCTTGGTTTTTCTTATGCCTTTGGTCTTAATGGCATTGGTCCTCCTCCTGCGAGGTAATTCATGAACACTAGGTAGTGGTCCTTATCATGTGGCTAACCCTTGCACTTTATGTACCGTACCTCGTCACACACTTCTGGGCAAGCTGTTCTGTCTTGCTTCAGACTCTACATCTCATGGCACAAGTTCTTCAACTGCGCATGAATCTGCTGAACTCCCAGGTTGGGATCCTGTATCGGGGTCTCGTGCAGTCTCGTCATGACCTCCAAGGCCTCAGCCTGAGTTGTTAGCCTCTATTGTGACAATCCGTTCCTTAGATGCGGCGTTAACAATGCTACAAACTATTCGTGGAATTTTCCGTCTATCAACGTCATGTTAACTTCATGAATTGTGCACTTCAATCTCTAATCCAATTCCCAAGGGGTCTTTCCTGGTAGCATTGTGATTTCCTTAAACCCAATGATATATTGCGCCTCTAACTTCGGTCTGCTAAATTCTTTGTTTATCACAACTTGGATATCTATGATCCCCGCATTTGGATTGTCATTGGAATGCTTAATGTACCAGGTCAGTGTGCGATCCTGCAGAGTGTTGACCAACATTTCCTTATTTATATTCTCATCCATGACTCCCTATGCTTCCCATATAGGCTTTATCAAAAACCAAAACTAGTCCGGATCTTCATTTCCTATTCCCTTGAACACTGGAAGTTTTATCGCACTTGCCATATTGACTCGCAGTGGTGGCGGAGGTGGTATGGGCGAAGATGGAGGTGAAGACGGTGAAACTAGCAGTGGTGTCAGTGGGGGTGGTATGCGTGGAATCCTTTGCCTTATCAAATTGATCGAACTTCTTGGTGAGACCTTGGCGAGCTCTCCCTTGTCCCCTCACAGAGGTGAAATGAAGGGTCTAGTTTCTAGCTCTGCACTACCTTCATTTCTGTAGATTCTCCCACTTTGCGTAGCCCCAAACATCAATTTACTCACATAACCCAATTTTCACACAGTAGCATTTTAGTCCAAGTGTTCAAATAATTAACGTACTTACCTCATGGTCTTTTGAGGAAGTGTCGCTCTGCTTCACTATAGCTAACTGAAGTATCTACCGCGAACTCAATGATGAATCCTCCTATAATTTGATCGAGCCAGTGATCCACAGTGCATGCGATCATATCCTCTGATGCTTCCAATCTGCGCACCAATTCTAGAGTCCACACAGTAGGTTTGTCGACCTTGCACCTTCCTTGGCTATCTTCTAGCTTCGCGATCCACTCATATAGCTCAGTAGGGAAGGATGTGAAGAAAATTTCATGGATCTATGTGTATAAGTAGCAGTCTAACCACTCTTCTTTTGATAGTCATGGATTCTTGTTCTCCTGCGCTGCGAACTCGTGAATCTTCCTATCCAACCAATCCTCAATTCCTTTCTTAGTTGGATTCTAGTGATACAGCATCACACATATCTATGCAAATCCTAGTCTCGGCAATGGAACCATTTGTTGGCTTGTTGGGGCCTAACCCAGGTTCGGAGTTAAATAGCGAAAGAAATCACTCGAACCCTTAAGATGTCTGAAAGGTTTGAGTGGGTCCAACCATTAATCCCTTTGTGTAGCTTACTTCGTGCACTTCCATGTCCCTCATGCCCTAATATACTTACCTACACGCAGCCCGAACTAGGGGTTGTGGGGCCTCTACACTACTAGAGAAGCGCTCTGCACTATTTACTTATCTTTCTACACCAGTTAGTTATCTTCATGTAATTGTATGTCTTATGTTATATTTATATATACAGCACATTCATATGAGTTCGTGAAACAAATAAATAGTACACTTGCAATTTATACACAATAATACATAAAACAGGAAAAGATACACAAAAATATGGTAAAAATTCTCTTTATTAGTTCTTCCCATGGTTACAGACTTGACCTGCCCTGCGCACTCAACTGCAGGGGTCTGCGCTCTCAACTGTGGACTACTAGGCTTCTGTGCACTCAGCTGCAAAGCCTTCTCCTACTCTACGACCCAAGACACACTTTACACTTCGACTCAATCTTTGAAACTCATCATGCTTCTCTTCTATTCCTTCTTTTTAATTATCTTCTACACTTAGATCCTCACTCTATTTATACAATCCCATGGTCCACAGACCATGGGTAGACCTTTCAAGCTGACATTACATTACAAAAACAAGGGTGGACAACCCTGTGACTCTATTATGACTCCACACTCCGTGCCCACAAATCGCAGAGTCTTTACAAAGGACTTGGTAAAAACTTGGGCTTTAAGCCCCAAAACATGCCTTAGGGGGATTCCATGCCCAACACTACTCGAGCAGCTACTCGTCATCAGCTCTACGCTATTTTCCTGTATTTTCTATTGTGTCACCTATAGACTGGCCAATTTCCCTTCAATGGAGGAAGTAAGTACATAGGCCTCCTCTAGCCAAGGCCCTAATCTGGCCTTGAGTATTGTCTCCTTATGCTGAGCTTCATCCACCTATTCTTTCAACGCCTTTGCTTCCTACATCTTCGCTAACCTTTTTGTAATGGCGACGGTGTTCGCCATCGCTTTAACCACATCATATCTTTGTTGCAACTCCCTCGCCTCTATTTCCAACCTTTTCACATTGGGATCTTCCTGTAGGTTGGTGACTACTTTGAGCGACTGCTCGAAGAGTGTAGTGCAATCCTTCACAGCAACATCTACAACTACTACCACATATTTGACAACGGTCGTGCGCTTCTATTTAACCTCTTGTGGAATCAAAGGCTGGGCCCTCAATTTAAGCTCTGTAGTTTTAAGGTTCAGTTCAAAATGAACCTTAGCCAGCTTTGTTCTCCCTTCACGCACTCCAGCAGTGAGCTTCCAAATTCTCACATCCACTGGCACATCTTCAGGAATATCCAGCTACGGAACAGTTCTGCATGCCTCAACCACCACCTTGGTCTTGTGCTCATTCTTTTCCATGGTGGCCTTAAGAAGATAAATGGAAGAATTATTCTGTTCATCCAACTAAGCGTTGTTCACCTTCTACTCATTGATAACATTCAGGGTGCGTTGTTCTCGAGCCTGCAGTTCTGCAATCGCACCATCTTGTAAGGTGAGAAGGGCTTCACTTAGAAGCGCGGCCAAATTTAGCCCAACCCTCTTGAGGGCACTGATAGTGGCCCTGTCATCTTCTGCTTCTGCAATCAATGCTCCATTCGGTAGCACTATGGCCCAGGTATCCATCTTGTGCACCATTTCTGCTGCCTCCAACATTCCAGGCGCCAAACTAGTTGACGCAATGTTGCTTCGCCCCACACTGGTCTATACCTATGATTCCTGGATCTACAGCTCATGTAGACCCGTTTGAATGGCACCCAAGGCCTATTGTTGTTGATGCTCAAACTACTGCAGCAGTTTCGCGGTTGCATCCCTCACCGCATCGCCAATGTCATTCAAATCACCATCTGTCAAGGTGATTGGGTCGAGGGGTGTTTTGTTAGCCTTGGACTTATTCTGCAGCCCTACTTTCTCCTACTCCCTATTGCACTTAACCCGAAACGGAGTAGTCTCTAAGTCTACGCCTCCCTGGTCAAATCACTGCTCTTCCTCTTCTATCTCCGGGGAAGGAGATTTATGACCCCTGTGGGAGTCACTCTCCTCCTCTTCTTCCTACCCATTTGCCTGCTTTTTGGCAGCACGCTCTGCTTTGGCTTTGTCCTGAGCCGCTTTCTTCCTCTTCTTGGCCAACTATTCCATCTTTAGTCTGGCCTCTTCCTTCTTATGCTTCGTTGCAGACTTGCTAGACACAACTGTCAAGTCTGAGGTCGTGTGCCACTCTGCTAGCCAGCAGTTGAGGACCGTTGTAATTGCATTGTCTATGGTGAGTTATGGAATGTCATACCACTTTTCCTCAAGGTCCTTCTGCATTCACATGGCAACACAGTGGAAGTCCTCCTTGAACTCCACATATTCTACCAACTGGTTGAAGACAGTTGGCGACAACCGCAGTTTGTAGTTGATGGCCATTTTGATACTCATCTCCATCAAGATCCAAAATACCTTTCTGTCCTTGATCCTTGGGGGGTCCTTGGTGGCCCAGAGTGAAGTGAACTTCGCTGCTTCTGGTAAATCCTGCCCGATCAGAGGAAACTGACTATCCTCCGGTAACTCCCATGTGACCAACACTATGGATAGGATCAGCCATGCATAGTGAAAAGTTTGGATGTGCTCTTGCGCCTCTTTGCAACTCATGAGGAACTCATTGAAGGGGTAGAGTGCCCAATTGAACTGTAATCCCTCTGCGCACTGGGCTTCTAATGATACAACCAGTGTCGAGAATTTAACTACACAACACTTACTCATAATTTGTCCAGCTAGAATATGGGTGGCTACTTTGACCATGGGGTCAGTTATACTAGAAATGGAGTAGCCATGTGGCTTCTTGACGAACTTAAATTTTTCCTTCATTTTCTCGGTGAGGTCGTGCTCACCTATATTTGTGCCAAATGCCATGGCCGGATTTAATCCTGAATGTGGCATCTAAGTGATCCTATGGATCAGCATATCAGTGATCTGTATTGGTTCTTCCATCCACAGGCACCCATCGTGCACCAAGAACAATAGATGTTTGATCACTATCATGGTTATGGACGTGCGATTATAATGCAACACCCATAGCATGTTTCGCAGTCCTTCCTTGTCCACCCAATTTATCCATTTCCTTGGCTCTAGCATGGTCACACCAGTGTCCTTATAGAAGACACGACACATGAATTGATCAGTCGCTAAGTGGGGAAAGCACTCTGTATCGGCAAAATCCCAATCCTCCAGCTTTAAAAGGGGGACACACACTAGGCGCAGGTCATGAAATGTGATCTTGTCTGGTAGCAACAGTGTATGCAACGTGACCTTGCGCTCATCAATGTCCTTGGGGACCTTTTCCTTCCCTCAATGCAGGGGAATGTATTCGGGTAGTTTAGAGATAGGGTCGAACCCTTCAATGTCAACATCTTCAGCCCCCATGTCAATGTCGTCCCCACCCATATTGATTTCTTCACTATCTTCTTCAGGTACCAGGTCAACTACCTCGCCCTTCTCCTGCGTAGCGGGCTTTTCCTTCTACAGGTGTTTTCTGGGTGCTTCTTGCACCAGTGGTGTTGGTTTTTGCTTATATTTCTTCATTTTCAGACCCTCTTTGGTCGGTGTAGGCCTCGACCTAGGCGACCTCGGTGATTTGCGTACCTATGCAAGTACTTCAATACTTGTTATCTCTAGGGAAGCTTCCTCAACTGCCATTGCTTCTCCAACACTCACAGTTTCTGCGGGCGATGACATGATACTAGACAACAACTCTTGTGTTTCCTTTGGGAACTTCTCAAACACTAAACTCGCTATCAAAGCTTCAAAGTACTCATGGTTCGTATGTGCCTAAGAGATCAACACCTCAATTCTCAATATACCAAGTGTTTCTCGCTAGGCAGCCCCCTGTAATTTATAGGCATTTTTGAATTCAAATCCAACACTTCCCCCCAAAATTCATGAATAAATGCTGGATTGATGGTAGAATTTCAAAGATTTGGCTCTTAAATTCCGATCTAAATGTCGCCCCTACGCTCCATTTATCCATTTTTCCATTGTCAAATAATGAACAATGACCATAACGATCACTTGTTGGCTTCCCTATGCGGTCCCTTCTTCGATAGCATAGCTCCCCACGCGTTCCTACTGATACTGTGACATTCCTTCGTTCTGCGCAGTTGCCCAATCGCGTAGCTCCACAACCCTGGTAGTGTAGTTTATAGCCTCGTGCCTCCTTTCAGTTTCCTAGAGCGCTAAGACTGTGCTTCCATCATGTAGTCATCTAGCTGGATCGTCGGTGTATGGCTTCAATCAACTGCCATTCACCCTCCCAGGTAATGGCTCTCCATTCAACTTTACCAACTGAACTACTCCACCATCGGTAATCTCCTTGATGACATAGGGCCCCAGCCAATGCATCCAAAATTTTCCTAGAAGTTTATCAAACTTGTTGTCATATAATAGAACTAAATCATTTACCTTGAAGGTTTGTGGTTTGATGTGATGATCGTGCCATGTCTTTTCGCGCTCCTTTTGAACTTGTTCATGGAATCTAGCTAGAAATCTATCCTCTTCAAGCTTTGTTAGTTGTGCGAGCCTCTCCTCCAGGGTTCCGTGATCCACCATTCCTGTGAATGCTGCTCTGTGCAGACTAGATACAATGTACTCCATCAGCATCACAGCTTCTACACCGTAAACCAGTATGAACGATGTTTGTCCAGTCAACTTCTTGCAAGTCGTTCTATAAGTCCATAGCACCACGGGTATGCGCACATCCTAGACATTTCTTTGAGCATTGCAAACCTTTGTTAGCACACTCTCCAATATTTTATTAAATGCTTCCACCGTCCCATTATCCTGCGAATGATATGGCGTGCTCTTCTGATGGTAAACCTTAAATTCCTCTGTCATCGTGCTGATCATCTCATTAAGAAAATGCGTACCATGATTACTCACTAAAATTTTTGGACAGCCAAACCTTGTCAGCACATACTCAAAGATGAATTTTTTTGTTGTCATGCTTGTACAGTCTTTCACAGGCTACGCCTTTGCCCATCTGGTTAAGTACTTAGTCGCGGTGATGATGTATCGTGCACTCGTCTTCTTTCCTGGAGGCTGAATTGGTCCCACAAATTCAATCTCCCACTTCTCGAAGGGTTGTAATGATATCTATGGATTCAATGGCATCTCATCCTTGTGCGAGGGTTTTCCAGTCCTTTGGCATGCATCACATGAATCCTTATGCAAGGTCGGCCACCATAACCCAGCATGTAGAATATTCTGCGCTATTGCTTTTCCTGCATAATGACCTCCCGCGATTCCACCATGAGCCTCATCGAGGATGTTGTTTCATTCAAATTCTGGCATATAACGTCACAATATTTAATCTGATCCCATTTTGTACAAGTTCCCTACAATCACATAAAAGTTTGTCATGCTGATGCAGGAGCATTCAGCCCACGGGAAATCATTGTAAATAGTAGATATAGGGGGTCATGCATTTTTAAAAATTAGTTTCCTAAGTTCCAAGTCAGTTTAATATTTAAGCTTTTAAGTGTGATTTAATTAGATATTCTCAAAATAAATAAATGAGAATATAGAAATTAGGAGAGCTTTTAGGCATAAGAGGAATGGATGTGGATCATTAAGTGATAAGGAAGCTTTTCTATTTTAGAATAGGGAAAAATATGGGAAAAAGCCTCAAGATGCTTTTGCCATATGTATGCATTGCATGTAGAGTTAGAGCTTTTAGTTGAGTGATTTTAGGATTTTTAAATCATGCTAAGTTTTATAAATTATGAAGCCTCAAAGGCATTGAAAATCAGAGAGGAGTGAGAATGAAGAATGAGAGGCCATGAGGCCATGAATTCTCTTGTAAATATTT
Organism: Pinus taeda; assembly: GCA_000404065.3. NCBI lineage: Eukaryota > Viridiplantae > Streptophyta > Pinopsida > Pinales > Pinaceae > Pinus > Pinus taeda. The sequence goes on along the minus strand of APFE030371363.1, from coordinate 178,874 downwards.
TATTTCTTAATTAATTATTCTCATATTTTTGTGTGCATATCCATCTGATTGATACACACTTCTCATCAGATTGCTTAACTTGAATTCTCATCAGATTGAATTCTGTTTGAAATAAATTGTGAGCATTGGCATAAGTGTGAATCCCTTTAAATTTGTGAGTTATAAAGTTACACTATATGTTGGAAAAAAAAAATTCTGTAGTAAATGGTAGAATATGAATTTGCCAGGAATGTGAAATTATAAGCTTCCGCACATGTGTTGAAAGTTGTCGTGTGTTGAAGTGGAATTGGGCAATTATTTGAGGTGCATGATTTTATATGTATGAGTGAAGAAAGATCCTAGTTATTGCAGGTCAGCCTTGCATCAAGTTGTATCAGAGCGGGAATATTTTATTGAAGAAGTTTGTTTTTTTTGAATAAATACAGCTGAAGTATGTTTCTTTGAATGTGTGAAGAATGATTTTTAAATTTGATATGCAAGCATACACAATTGTAAGAGAACAAGATTTCAGAAGTAGAAAGAAGACAAGATCTTAGAGGTGAGATTATTTTTCTGATTTGAAATTTGTAAATGAAGTTTATGGTTGCAGAGAAGGTGGCAGTGAACCTGGCATTCAGCTGAAGGATGGATAAGGAGGACAAGTGCAGTGTCCTGAAGAAGAAGGTGAGTTGAAGAGATAGCCTAGAGAGAGCAGAGGAGTGCTCAAGAGGTTCCAGACGCAGTGAACCAAGTACTTACCAAAAGACCAGATCCGGAGGGAAGGATTGGTGAGGTAAGTTGCAGCAAGAGAGATTGTTGTTGCAGAGGCTAGTACAACTCATGGTGAGTGAGAAACTAATGAGGAAGAAGTTTTCCAAAGGCAGAGGAAGTTTTTCTAGAGGAAGAGGTTCAGAGAAATGCCACAGAGATGAGATGACTGCAGGAGTTCGAGAAAGAAAGATTGCAGAAATAAAGGTACAGTTGCAGGTACTAGAAGAATGGCTACAAGAGCAGGAAAAGCAGAAAGGAAAATGGCTCTTTCCACTGAAAGGAAAGATAGTTATTTGGCGACAATTGCAGAGGAGGTTGAGGAAAATTCTTATTGCTTTGTTGAAAAAGGGACTTAGAGTTCTTGAGCCAGGAATGGAATTTGAAGATTCCACATGCTTATTTGTTCAAAGGAAAATGTTGAGAGAAGCAGTCAAGACAAAAAAGTCTTGCAGTTTTAAAACTGATGAGTTGTGTATGTTTGCAGGTGCAGAGAAGGAGATCATTGATAATTTTTTGAGTTATTGGGTAGATCCAGATGAGCTGGACAATGTGAACTCTTGTGTTTTTATAGCTGACAATTGTGATGTGATTACAGGTGTTGAGGAGAATGTGCCATCTTATGAAATTGTTACAGCACAAGAGGAAGTTCTTGTGGATGAGAATCAGTCTGAAGCACAGATAAGGGAAGTAACCGTTGATACTGTTGAACATTTTGTGCAAGCTAAAAGTTTATGTATGAATGCAGGTGATGATGAAGTGCTTCAGCAATGCTACAGAGAGATTGCATTGTTAGAATATTTGTTGGAGAATCCACAGTATGACAGGGAGATTGCAACAAATGAAAAAGTTCAATGCAATGAACAAGAGGGAAAAGACATCATGGAAGCAGATGAAATTGCAGGTGACAAGCAAAGGAATGTTGCAGAGGGACAGGAAGTTTGGGAGGCAACAACATCCATAGTGACAACTGAGACAACACTAGCAGCAGAAGAGGCACTAAAGCCTTCTATTTTTTATTCTAACAATTGTTTTGTGAGTACAGGTCTTATTGAAGATGCTGGAGAAAATTTATTAGACAAAGAAATTGAACTGATGAGGCAGATGATGATGAAAGTATCCTGGAAGAGGCCAGCAGCAGTGAAACAAAAGAGAAGCAGCAAAAGAAAGACAACAGAAGATTGCAAGAGCATAGCCAGTAGAGCGATGCAGCATAAGATATGGAGACCTGGAGAAAAGCAGCAAGCAACAACAAATGATGACTTGCAGAACAAAGTGTGGGATCCTGGAAAACCAAGTCCAGAAGACACATGATCAGGAGATCATGAATATTTTCTACCTTGGGATTCTGATGCAGGAGCATTCAGCCCAAGGGAAATCATTGTAAATAGTAGATATAGGGGGTCATGCATTTTTAAAAATTAGTTTCCTAAGTTCCAAGTCAGTTTAATATTTAAGCTTTTAAGTGTGATTTAATTAGATATTCTCAAAATAAATAAATGAGAATATAGAAATTAGGAGAGATTTTAGGCATAAGAGGAATGGATGTGAATCATTAAGTGATAAGGAAGATTTTCTATTTTAGAACAGGGAAAAAGATGGGAAAAAGCCTCAAGATGCTTTTGCCATATGTATGCATTGCATGTAGAGTTAGAGCTTTTAGTTGAGTGATTTTAGGATTTTTAATTCATGCTAAGTTTTATAAATTATGAAGCCTCAAAGGCATTGAAAATCAGAGAGAAGGAGTGAGAATGAAGAATGAGAGGCCATGAATAGGCCATGAATTCTCTTGTAAATATTTTATTTCTTAATTAATTATTCTCATATTTTTGTGTGCATATCCATCTGATTGATACACACTTCTCATCAGATTGCTTAACTTGAATTCTCATCAGATTGAATTCTGTTTGAAATAAATTGTGAGCATTGGCATAAGTGTAAATCCCTTTAAATTTGTGAGTTATAAAGTTACACTATATGTTGGAAAAAAAAAATTCTACAGTAAATGGTAGAATATGAATTTGCCAGGAATGTGAAATTATAAGCTTCCACACATGTGTTGAAAATTTCCATGTGTTGAAGTGGAATTGGCAATTATTTGAGGTGCATGCTTTTATTTGCATGAGTGAAGAAAGATCCTGGTTATTTCAAGTCAGCCTTGCATCACGTGTGCACCATCGGTTCCTTCTTATGTTGACTTGTATATCCTTTTGAAGTCGTTCTTGATGTCAAGAAGTGTATAATATCTTCAAAGTGGCTATCTGCAACGTGTACTGTAAAGAGTTACACGTCGAGCAGTCCTTCCTCCAAATTAATAGGCTCTTCTCTAGTTCCAATGTGCGACAGATGATCCGGTCCTGCATTCAATCGTCCTAGTTTCACAATGACTTCAAAATAATATTCCTAGAACAACAACAGTGATCTGCATATCTTCCCCCCCCCCAACACAGGCTTGTTGACTAGATATTTCAATGCACAATGGTCTATATACATCTTAAAATGTCCGCCCAACAGATAATGCCTCAACATCTGGAGCGCGTATAACATAGCTAATCCTTCGTGCTCTATCATTGAATAATTTTTCTCATCCTTGGACAGCTTCCTACTTGCGAACACTATAGGACGATCCAAGTCCCCTTCATCGACCTGTGTCAGTATTGCTCCTAGCACAATACATGACATGTCCACATGCACATGAAATTATTTCTTCTAATCCAGGAAAACTAGGATCGACACGGTGACCATTTTCTCCTTTAGCACATCCAAGTTGTTCTGACATTCTTCATTCCAATAGAATGCTGGTGTGGTGATCTGGGCATATCTCTTGATGAATTTCCTATAGTATCTTGTATGCCCCAGCATTGCACACAACTGTTTCACACTCCTTGGTGCCTCCAGATTGATTATGATCACGATCTTCGCAGGGTCTACCATCAAGCCTTGTCTACATACCACATGACCCAACAAGATCCCAAAAGGGACATAGAACAAACGTTTCTTCAGATTGAGTGCGATCTGGCACCTTCGCCATGTATCTAGAATCAAGCGTAAACATGCCACATGACACTTTACCAATCCAAACATTGTCCAACCATCAAAGTATACCGCCAGAAATTTATGAATGAAGTCCTTGAATGCCGCGATGACTACGCATGAAAATATCGTCGACACGTTCTTCAGCCCAAAATGCATCACCATATACTGGAAGCATCCCCATTCAGTTGCAAAGGTCATCTTACTTCTATCCTCCGGGCTGATCTTGATCTGATGGTCCCGGAGAACCCATCAGTGAACGCATATGCTTCTTGGCCACCAACATTATCCAGGACCTCATCGATGAATGGATTTGGGAAGGGATCATGCACACGAGCATCATTCAACTTCCTGAGATCTACACATATCCTTATTTCTTCCTTCGGCTTCTTTTCCTGAACTATTATTTGGTTCACCCAATCATATTCTTCCACCAGTTCAATAATACCTGCTGCGATCATCTTATCTAACTCTAAGCGGACCCTTTCTGTATACATCAGATGGAGGCGGTAAGGTCTTTGCTTCACAGGTTTCGCGTCCAGCTTTAGGGTGATCTTCATGACACCCAGGTCCCCTATTATCCCTTTCAGATCTGAAAACTTTATAGGGAACAGATCTTGATATTCGTAAAGTAATTCAGTGATCTTATGTACCATCGCGTCATTCCAGTGGTCCCCAATCTTTACAAACTTCAGCTCTTCCTTCGTGCCAATGTTCACCTATTTAGTTTTGAGCGGCTAGATTATGTCGGGGTTCTGTAGTTGCGGTCCTTCAACTTTGCAGTGACCTTCAATCTCTAGAATGTTAATCTTCCTCAGGTCTTCATCTTCTTCTTTCGCTGTTACATTGTAGCACTCCAGTGCATGGCTCAGTTGGGTAGTCCAATGAGGTTAAATAAAATCTAGAGAATCCTATAGTATCCTGAAAATTACTGCCTTAACCTCCAACAACGCTTCATTGATACTTTCGAACCCATCCTCAATGCTGAACATCATAAAAAATCCTTCATGCAAAACATCCAATTCTTCAGTGCCATGGCGGCGTTCTATCTCCAAGTACCAATTCATTAGTATAACATCCAAGGTATGGCAAAACATATGTACCCACTTTGGCTAAGGCTTCGCTCCATACGCTTTAGTCCATTTGGCCAAATGGCTACGCGGATCATTTCTCCCATCATATTTTTCTGTTAGCCGCACTTGTGGGAGGCCAAACCGTACTCTCATCATTTTTTTGTATACGCACCAATCATCAAAACTATCCTTGTGTGTGCCCCACCATCTCACAGGCGTAGCGCACAACACCCCTAGGGCCTAGAAGCGATGCTTCTCTGGCACTTCTCTCTCAAATGCATCCAAAAAGTGATCAACATCAGTTAAACCATCATAGTAACGCAGATTTGTTACCTCTGATGATACACAACGCAATGACTTGGTCATCATATTACAACACAACGTAGATACTTCATGTAGTCAATTCTGCCAGTGCTCTAGTTCTTCGTTTGAATCTAATGTGCAAAATCTTTCCGGTACCATGCAATATGTCCATCTACTATCGAATTCACCCAATCTTGATCTCGCGTCATTATCTTGTAAATCTGGTCCAAATCATCATCACTTTCATAATCGCGGAACGGTTCAGTATAGCGCGGTCCTTCTACAGGGTCCAGTGGCACCACTACGCGAAGCGATTTCTTCTCAAATATCATCTTTCGCTTCTTCAGATTGATTACCTCATTCATGTCAGTGGCCCAATCAATCCCAAAGAGCGCGGGTAGGGATTGTTGTCATCCACAATCTCTATCACTTCAAAATCAGCTAGTGCACTCGCGCCTTTGATATCAACTATTACCCCCTGCAACCTCCCCATTGGGATGATTGTCCGTTGATTCACCATCCTTAACTGAATCGGAGACCACTGTAGCGCAAGTCTCCCCATTCTCTCCCATGTATGTTTCGACAAAATGTTCGCATCTGACCCCAAATCTAAGATAACCTGATCCATCTCATATTCTCCTATCTGTGTGGTGAGTCTCTAATGTCTAGTTCTTGCCTTATGCTTACCAAGCTTTCTAACTACACGCGGTCCTTCAGTAGCATTTTTCTTGCCATTGCACCTATTGATCAGCTCCTGTAGTTCCTTCAGAGCCTTGCTATTACGTAGTAGTTTCATGCAGGTCTCCAAGAATGTGGTAATCATGGATGGGTCCATTTCTTCAGTCGGCTTCTCTTGACTCCCTGAGGTAGAGGCCTCAACAAAACTTTTCTTCGCTTCCATAAATTTTTCTTTTTTGTGTTCTAGATCAAACCTAGTCTCCTTTTCTGGTGCTTTGTGGACCCACTCACCTTCTTCAGGCTACTTCCTCTTATCCTCACCACTCATCTCTCCACTCCGCAACACAATATTTACCTTAGCATCTTCCTCGCGAGGTTCATCCCTCATCATTTGCAAGTTATGAGTTGGTTGCGGAGGCTGCGCCCCCTTCTTGCATATCTTAGCTAACAATATAGGGAAATCCTCCATCGCATGTTCAAATTGGGTACAATAGTGGCATGATAGACATGTTGGATTCTAGCAGTATCGTGCATAGTGTCCCAGTCCTCCACAGTTGTAGCAAATAACTTGCCCCTGACCTCTACCTAGTCCTCCTCCACCTCAGCCTTGTCTGCGCCCCTAATACTCGCCTCGCGCTCCTCTAGTTCCTTGGTCCAGAGGCCGTGTTTCTACCTATGCCCTGTATGAAGGTGTCTTGTCAATCATTAATTTATAACTATGATAATTGCGCTCATCATGTCCCACTGATTGACAGAAGTTGTAGGAGAGCTGTTACAGTGTCTGTACGAATTTATGCAGCAAATGGTAGTTGTATGTCACATGTTTCCCAACTACCTGACAGATAGCACACCATAGCATAGGCCTTGTGCTTGGCCCTGCTATAGATTCTAGCCTCAGAGTCATTGGTCCCCCTACTGCAGCATAATTTGTGAAAATTGGACAGTGATCTTTGTCATGCCGTGGCTTTTGCACTTCAAGAACCAAACTTCTTTGCATACCTTGAGCCATGTTGTTCTATCTTTCTTCAGACTATGCATTTCTAAGCAAAGTTTCTGCAACTGCGCATGAATCTATTGAACCCCTAGATTAGCATCTTGCGTTGGTGTCTCGTGCAATCTCATCACGATTTCTAGAGCTTTCGCTTGGGTCCCAATCTTCTGTTGTGATAACGCAACCCTTAGATGAGGCAGGAGTGAAGCCACAAACCATTCATGGTACTGCCCATCAGTCAGATTCATGTTAGTCTCACGGATCGTACACTTCAATCTTTGATCCAAATCCCAAGGTGTCTCACCAAGCTTCATCATGATTTCTTTGAATCCCACAATTGATTGCACCTTAGACTTAGGTCTACTAAATTCCTTATTTAGTGCAGTATGGATATCTACCAACATGGAAATTAGGTTATCTATGCAGTACTTAATGTACCACGTTATTGCATGGTCCCGCAAAGCACTATCCAACATCACTTTCTTCATTTGATCATTTGTGATACCCTGAGCTTCCCATACAGCCTTTGCGATGAACCAAAACTGGTCTGGATCTTCATTTCCCAAGCCCTTGAACACAGGTAGCTTTATGGAGTTCACCATATTGAATGGTGGCGGAGGTGGCAGTGGTGTGGGTGAGGGTGTAAGAAGTGGAGGTGAAGATGGAGGTGGTGTGGGTGGATGAGGTATTCACGGGAACCCTTGCTTTATCAACTGAATAGTGCTCTGCGGAGAAGCTTGTGCTACTCCCTCGTCATCACTCAGAGGAGGTTCAATCAGCGGGCTATATTCAGGGCGTTTTCTTCCTCCATCCTTGAAATTCCTTCCACTTCGTGTGGCCCCAAACATCAAGGTAACTGCATAACCCACTTTTCACACAATAGCATTTTAATCCAAGTATTTAAAGACTTTAAATACTTACCTCGCAGTCCTTTGAAGAATCACTACTCCACTTCATTGTAACTGACCGAAGTATTGACCGTAAACTTTGTCACAAATCCTCCTATGATACGATCAAGCCAATGATCGACGTTGTGCACGATCTTATCTTCAAAGGCTTCTAATCTCCTCACTAAATCTGGGGACCAAACAACTAGACCCTTAAGCCTCCACCTCCCTTAGTCATCTGCCAACTTCTTGATCCACTCATATAATTCAACCGGGAAGGAACATAAGAAGATTTCATGTATCTCTGTGTACAGATATCTTTCCAATGACTGTTCTTTCATTAATCGTGGATCCCTGTTTTCTTGTACTGTTAATTCGTGGATATTTCTATCCAACCAGTATTCAATCTCCTTCTTAGTTGGATTCCAATGATGCGACATCACACATCTCATTATGCAGATCCCAGTCCCAGAAACAGAACCATTTGTTGGCTTGATCGACTCTGACCCAGGTTCAACATTAAGTAGCTAAACAAATCCCTACACTGCTGGCCCTTTCGGCATCAATTTGCAGAGCGCAGACTGAAGTCTCACCCAAAGCAGTATGGGGGATGCAGGAACCAATTTTCCACACCTTGATATGGTTGTGATGTCAGTTATATGCCCTAACCCTTCCTTCACATAAACCAATAATCCCTTTAGGGGTTATCAAATTATTTCTCTTATTCGTCCTTGAAGCCTCCACGAAAGTCTCCAATCATCCTTCGCGAACCCTAAATAGATAGATCAGGCACTTATGCGCCTCTGTAATTACTCTTATGTATTTACTCAGATTATCTTAGTTTCGTATAGTCTTAACAGGTAATTATAATTATCATGTGTAAACAGATATTCTTACTTGCGTTCATATAACAAAGATAAACATATAGATTCATGCATCAGAGTAGCATTAAAACATAAACCTAGTGTTCAACATAACATAATTGCATGCAATTAATAGAAGTAAAATACACAAGTAATTCCAGTATACTTCTCTTTATTGATAATCCATATTTCCAGTACAGACTCTGACTACCCTGTGCACATAGCTACAGGGGTTTGTGCACTCAGCTGTGGACTTCTACCCTAGGCCTCTTCACACTCAGCTGCGGATCCTCTTCCTACGCTAAGACTCTTCACTCTTAGCTCTCACTGACCCATAAACTTACTCAGACTCTACCAAAACTTATGAATTACTTTAGACTCTTATAAGACTCCCTTTTTATACAATCCCATGGTCTGTGGACCAAGGGCAGATCTTATCAAGCCGACACAAACTATCTAAACTAAGGATGGAAACCCTTTTTGACTTCTTACATCTTCACACTCCGCAGCCACAAAATGCGGAGACTTTACATTCTTTACACAAAACTTGGGCCGTTAGCCCCAAAACTTGGGCTTTTAACCCCAAAGTTGACCCCAGGGGACCCGTTCCCAACAAAACACAACCGAAAATGGGATTCCCTTTTCTCCGATTCTAGTCTCTTGAGCTATCCCACTTTTTCTATGGTTGCAATGAAATTCATCTAAGAAAATAATTATGCTAGGACACCAAGGATGTCTAATGGTAGTTGTACCTCAAATTGTCACATTCTTCAACTTACATTACAATCCCCATAATGTTTTTTGGTTAGAAATACTATGATTAGAAAAATTTCGGACATCCTAACACTTGAAGAATAACATGACACTTGACATCCTAGGAAGTATTTCCCAACTACCTATACATAATTACCAAGGTTGATTTTTAATTTTCATACACTTGGGTCAGTGTGCTTTGGTGTTTAATAAAATAATATTATTCGTGGATTTGGCCCCCTTGGGCCTCATTAACCCCCTCCCATTCCCCTCTTATGGAGTGACAACCCCATATCGATTTCATCTCCTTTTCGTGCAACTACTAGTGTATTTTTATTATTAATAACATTGTGTGCAATATTTGCAATACATAGTTTTTTCCCTTGGCCACATTATTCGACTCACTATCCTATACAATAGTAATGTACAATTACATTAAAAAATCAAGGTTATTGAAAATAGTAGTAATACAGTACAATATTATATAGTGAATTGAATCATTGATGCCACACTTACATTTTATTATTTTAAGTTCCCTCTTCTCAGGATCAATAGGAAATGTTTAGAAGAATGGAATTGAAACAATATGTAGATACAATATTTTTTTATGAAACATTAGTTTTTACTAGAGATGCCATGATAGTGCATTTATGATTTACATACTTCAATATGTCAACACTAAATCAACGGATGCGATGAACATTCAACACAACAATTATATGTGCAATACACATGTAGTGTTGAAGACATGTATATGATGCACCACTCATTTCAATTCAAGGCAACCATGACTCTCTAAATTAAATATCATTTTTGGGGTTTTTAGCATCATGTCGTGAGACAAATATGATGCAAAACTGATTTACGATGCACAAATATGATGTGAAAATGATTTATGATGCAAGAAGGACATGAAGACATGATGCACACCAATAAAAAGAAATTAACTATGGTTGTTAGGGCTACAACAACAATAATCAACTACACCATAGTCATGTATGGTATGAATGTGATCATATATAATGATTTGAAATTAGCGTTATTAATGCTTTGCACTCTTTCCTAGAATAAATCTCTTTCTAAAAAGTCTCAAGTATGATTGGTTCATTTTTTCCATTGTAATTACCATTCTAGGAGATTTTCCTTTGATATAATTGTGATTAACTCCCTAGCTCTAAGCACTAATACATAAACTCATCCAACTTTTTTTTGTTTTTATAGGTCTAAAGAGGATATTGTGAATAGTGTTTAGGTTCATTTGAGTTTATTTTCTAAAGAAAAACCATATATTGAGATGATGTCTACATAGTAATCATGGTGAAGTTACTATATCATTATATGCTTACCTAAACTAAGCATTATGATGGGGATGTTATTGTAATGCTTTGTTCGTTAGTTTAATCATATTTTTCCAAGTTTACAGTAAGGAGGATTTTAGGATGCAATAAATTTACTTGTTTAAATATGTACGTGTATGTTAATTCCTTTATTGACCAATCATGTTATCTTGTTATGTCACCTTTCCTTATACCTATCCTTTCATTAATATTAATAACATAAGTTAGTTTTATAGTGGTTAATCATGCCATGTTGTGTCTGACCCTTTGAAGGGGCATGTTTTAGTGTTTTTGAGTTGAATGTTGGTAGAAGGTTTCAGTGGTTGGTATTTGTTTTGTGGACTATTAGTGGGGTGCCCTAGTGGTCCTATATCTAGGGTTTGGATTCATTTATAACTTTCACAAACTCACAGAAGCATGTGTGCATGTGCACATGAATGCACACACAATCATTAGCTTGTGACCTAGTGGTTGACATGTGATCTAGTGATAAATTGCAATAGTTATTGTGATGGACCTACTTTCAAATTTTAGAGAGAATTCCCCTCCTTTCTATGGGAATTTCCATTAGTGACTATTATTATAGCATTCATGCATTTGGGTTTGGTCCACCCTTGTTAAATAATTTTATTTGCATTGATTTTTGTACTCAACTATATCCTTGTAAATTGGGTTGTCTGAAATTAATAAATTTGAGCTTGGCTTAGTATGAATAGCCTCAACTATAGAAATTGTAATCACATTGAGTGGGGTGAAACTCTTTAGGTTTACTTTCTAAATAATAAAAAAAATCCTTTTTTAAGTGTGGAATCTCATTTTGCAATATAATACATGCATAAGAGGAGATGATCTCTAAAACTAGGCTTCCTTGGTATATATAAGACAACAAATCCACAATTACAATTAAAGGATATAACCAATCATTACAAGGCGTAGAATACCAATAAAGAAAACACTATTATAGTAATAAAAATGTAATAAATAAATATCTTGGGATTAGCACAATGCATGAAGACAAACATGATGCAACTCAATGAAATGTGCTTTCATGTGGTCTGTTATATGTCATATGATGACACACAAATGCATGGGGCCACTCATATTTATCACACATGCTAGGAAAAAATGACTTCGCCAATGTTAAGAGAGCCTTTGTGAGGCAAAGTTATGATGCTAGATCCCTAAGTTGTAGCATAGCTTATAGATGATCATTATTTGAGTATGTTGGAATGTTTTGAGATTTTGGATATATGCGCATATGATCTAAGGCAAGCACCCCTTTTCTAATGTTCAGTGATTTAGCCTTCTTTATCGTGTTGAATCTAATGGATAATTGTGAAGATGTGTGTTATGTATGTGTTATTTCGTTATCTAGTTGATGTGTATGTTTTGATTTTGCAATATGATGATACGATTTATTATTTTGATTTTGGAATGAACATTAAGAATGGACTATATAATGGTTTCTATAACCACAACATTTTTCTTTATCCCTAATATCAACATGATACATGTCTCGGGTAAGGCATCCTTTCCTTGAATAATGAAAATGTAGGCATAATTAAGCCACATTAGGTCTTTATTCGGCATATTTGTGAAACATAGGTCTTAAAATGAAATAATAAAGACAATGATCCTAAATTATTTGAGTGAAAAGTGGCTATTTGCTAACCCTAATTACCATCTTATGTACATGATATGCAACTTGCACTAAAAGAGAATGGAATTGATACAATTCTATCTTATCATGATCAAAATTCATGTGCATTACAAGACATACCAATACCTTTCATCATTTTACACTAGGACATTCTCATTTGGCCTTTTTTTATCTCTACACATGGTTTGTCAAATTGTGCAACATTGTTTGGTTTGCAATGAGCCTACTTTTCTTCGGCTAGTTACCATAATTGGTTAAATTGTGTTGTCAATAAGGTTGATTGTCGTAAGGATTGATGCATTTGTTGGATTCATTCTTTTGTTCAACTTATTTCAAAATCTTATCTGCATCTTCAAGTGTATTTATTATCAAAAGCTCAAGCCACTTATTAATGCATTGGTGTATGCTTCTGATATACTCAAAGATGAGATTTGCATTTTCTTCTTTAGTCTTGAGAGGAAAGAGAAGGGTACAAAACTCAACAATGTACCTGTTTATAGGCTAATCATAGTTTTTGTGTTGGTGTTGTGATTTCATGAGATGGGTCTCTTAATGTCTCAATAGATATGACCCATCATTCATCACCTCAACAAAGTCACCCAACATAGTGATAGGTTCACGACCTTCTTCACATTGTTGATTGTGAAATTCTCACCAAGTTTTGGTAATCAAAGACATCTTCATGGTTGTAAACTTTATCTTTTTTATGTTTTTTTCCTGCCTTACATATCAACATATTTATACCTAGTGCTAGTGCATTTAGCGAAGGCTTCTCCATAGTAAAATATCATTGATGTGATTAGAAAATGTAATGTCAAATAAATAAAATTATGAATATTGATTATTAGAAATAATAACCATGTGAATTATATGTTGATGTAAAATCCGAAACCTTTTAAAATATAGCTAGCAATGATAATAATCATAAATATGAAAGAAAAAAAAACATAAATCAATATAATTACAATAAATTTTAAGAAAACCACATTACTGAATACTCATTCATATTAACCAAATTATTAAACAAAATTACACTACGTAAAAAAATATAAGCTAAAAATAATACATAAAATAACATGACAAGTATATTCCAAAAATTAATAATACATATTAACCCAATCATTAATCAAACTTAAACTAAACTACCTAAGAAATATAGACTAAAATTGATGCATTAAACTGCACGACAGGTATGTTCTAGAGAATCTCATGTGAAATCGTAAATCCAATGCAAAATGACTAAATTTAAGTAGTCTTGTCATTAGAAATGGAAAGAGGGAGAATTAGGTTAGAGTTTTTTAATAACCTTTCGTTGAAATCTTTGGGGGAGTTTTAAAATAATACACATTTGCATTTAAGTAAATTATAAACCTGCCAAAGGCTGCACACATCTGGGTTCGATAATAACTTATAAACTACTACCTATCTTGGATGCTCTCAATTAATAATATAATTGTTGCGATCATATCTGTGTGATTATCTTGGATGCTTTGGTTTAATATTATTTGTTACAATACCTATGTGAAAAGAAAGTTTAAGTCTTTTTAAATTCAACCCCTGATTGTGCAAGGGCAGTACGAAAAGTTGCGCCCCAACAAAAAGTTTAGCCAGCTGGTCATTAGGATTTGATGGATGTGAAAGAGATCCAGTCGATTGTGCGGTGCTTTTGAAAGGGAGTTTGTCGTTTATCGATTCTAGGGATCCGACAAGTCGCACGCGTCGTCTTCCTTTAATCGGTTCTTCCCCCACGGATTTCGCAGGAAAGACGGAGGCACGGGATTTTTAAAAACAGTTAGAATTAGAATAACTGAAACGCTGCTGGGCTCTCATCCCTAAAATCCAATTCCCGTTTCATTTCAATTTTCCACCCCCATCCCTACAATCCGTCCTCCTCACATTCTTGTCTACCACATCCGCTCCCTCGAACTGGGCACTGATTGCGACCATGATGGAATGTCCAGTCTCGGGTTCGAAACCCGAGAGAGGGCATCCAGGGCCCAGTCCATGCGCCCCGCCCCCATCAGAACTAAAGTAATTCGCACAGCAGAGCAGGTAGGACAAGGGAGGGAATATTGGCCAGGGTTCCTCAAGGACGATGCTCATCAGACTCAATATTCCGTGATGGGTGACTGCACGGATTTATCATAATTTAAATTTATCTCTATGAATTTGTATAAAGATTCGCCCCACTTTAACTTGGTTTCAAATTTGTTAATTTGTTGTATTGGTCCAATTTCAAGATTTTAGGTGTTTTAAGGGGTTTTTGATGTTGCTGAATCTATTTCCACAATCAAACACTTTCACTGCCATATTTTTTGTAGACAATATATAACAAGATTCTGAATTCTGATTTTTTTGTAAACTATGTATAACAAGATTCTGACTAAATGCGCGTATAACAAGATTCTTACTAAATAGGTGTGGTCTAAATAACTAGTTTTTGCCCTGAATCTCATTAAACCATTGTTTACTGTATATATGGAAATCTAGCCTATGTAGATTCAATATATTGAAAAACTCTCATTCAATATAATGAAAAACCCTAAGATTGTTGAGTTATAAGTGTTTACAAAATTCCTTCTTGTGAAAATATGGGTAACAAAACCTCCAAAACAATTTTTAATTTTTAATTTTTATACTCATTGGAAAAAAACTTATCGTTCAATTGTCAAACCAGATAAATATGGCAATTTAGGTTGATTCATCAATCTAATTCAATGAAAACCATGTCATTTATAATTAAGGGGCATGCTATGTCAAATGCCTCTTGGTCTTGGGCACTTAACATGCAATTAACATGTTTACTCCTAAGGCCAATTCTTAGCCACTCATAAACAATTTTAATAAAAACATATAAGTAGACTACAACTTCTAAATCAATTTCAAAATTTAATTAAGAATCTAAATACTTGAAAATTTGTATTATTTTTTAGAAAAAAGTGGAAGGACATTAAATTATACCCACAACCCACAATTTACAATCTCTAGAGTACATACAAGTATATTTCATAAAAACTTATCATAACTTAGTTGTCAAACTAGTTGTGGGTATAGCTACAATTTGCATTTAACAAAAACCACACCACTTGTAATTACACACCACTTGTTCTTCTAGGTTGGCGGCAATTTTCATTTAATGGAGACTTATTACTATAATTCAACAAAAACCACACCATGGTAATTATAGGTTGGTAGTTTGTAAGGGGCAAAAACCACACTTGTAATTATAAGAAACCACACCACTTGTAATTACACACCACTTGTAATTATAGGTTGGTAGTTTGTAAGGGGGCAAGAACCATACCACTTGTAATTAAATGCCACTTTGTAATTATAGGTCGGTAGCTATCACTCATGCCAAATATCTTTGAGTCTTGGGTAGTTAACATGTTTAACTAAAACAAACTCTTAATCACACAAAAATTTAAGAAAAACATGTAAATACACTACAAATTCTAAATCAATTTAAAAATTTAATTAAAATTCTAAATATTTATATACTTAAAATTTTAAGAAAACATATAAATATACTCCACCTTCTAAATCAATTTAAAAATTTAATTAAGATTCTAAATACTTGTATTTTTTTTCCGAAAAAAGTGGAAAGACGTTATATTATATCCACAATTTTTACAATCTCTGAGAGTACATAAAATTATATATTTCATAAAAACTACAAATTTAAATAAATTCTAAGTACTTGTATTCTTTTTCAGAAAAAAGTGGAAGGACATTACATTATACCCACAATTTTTACCATCTCCGAGAGTACATAAAAATATATATTTCATAAAAACCTGACTACCTAGATCCCTTTAATATGCCCTTATATTCTATCTTCTCTGCAACTGAGAAAAAGTGGAGGGACACTACATTGCACCCACATTCTCCTATCTCCGAGAGTACATAAAATATATTTCATAAGATGCCATTGTGCAGTCCTCGCGAGATATGGGATCTCAATAATTTGATATTTGTGAAAGCAGTGGCAAGCGCGCCGGTACAGTACTGTACATTCCATTGGAATTTCCTTCAATGATATTATAGAGAATAGAATAGAATAATTGGATTGGGATTATGGCCAGAGAATCTGTTCTCTTTCACGTGGGCGTTTGACATGGGGCAGTGGACACGAGCCAAAATGATGAAATAACTATTTCATCAAATCATTGTCTAACTTTGAAAAGTTAAAGTTTCAATTTCTTTTTTGATAGCGAAGCGTCATCCTCCCTTCAGCAGTTTGACCCCAGACATGGTTTGGGTTGGGTTGGGTTGCAGTCAGTGGAGCTGGAATGATTGATGATCATGCTGGTGTGGAATTTGAATAGTTGGTCATCGGAAGTCAGATAGGTATTATATTATTTATCATTTGATTTCGACAACGTACTTCCAAAAGCATGAAAATTTAAAGTAAACACTGATAACTTTTTCTCATCGTTTGGCGAGTGACCCACTCAGTGAAAGAGTGATTAGCCTTTCGCAGCACATTATTAGATGCAGTTTTTAATTTTTCAGATTGAGATTTTGTGGGAATTGTACTATCATCGCGAATTACAAACTGTCACTAATAGCGAAGATGTGATAAGAATAGTTAGGAGAAGAGAACAAGTGAGCATTTCACTTTTTATTAAATCAATATAATCATAGATTTAGAAATGGGAAAAAATTGATCTTAATAGTTTATATTTAGAGTGAGAACAAAGACCCATTATTAAGACAAGAAAGATCTATCATCATGGTAAGACAGATGGTTTTAATGATGAGTCTTGGTTAGGACCATATATGATTTTTAATGTAATTCTCTAACAAATTTGGTTATTAAAATCTCCAAATAGCAAAAGAATTTATTATTGAAAACTTTATCCATTGATATAAAGGAGTAGATGTTTCTAGTCACAACTAAGATTTATTATCAAGACAACCAAGACTCATCATTAAATAGATTGGCTTAATGATGAGTCACAACTAAAACTCATCATCACCATAACTAAGATTCATCATAGGACAGATTGCACTAAGGAGTCATGGTTGTGACTCATGGTTGTGACTCGAATCATCCATTATATACATGGATGCATGGTTGTGACTTGAATCATCCATTATAAGACTTATCATTAGATAGATTGTCGTAATGATGAGTCACAATTAAGACTCATCATCACCACAACCAAATTCATCATAGGACAAATTGCCTTGATGAGTCATGGTTGTGACTCAAATCATCCATTATATACATGGATGCAACATTTTAACAAAATCAACCATGGAGACCTCCAAATAACGAATAAAATTATTATTGAAAATTTTATTTACTATCCTAGATCCATCTTAACTTTAGATCTACAACCAAGAGAGGTATCAAATCTCATGAGGTGCAAACCTCTTTTAATGTGAAAAGAGATTTGATCCCTCTATCCTAGATCCATCTTAACTTTAGATCTACAACCAAGAGAGATATCAAATCTCATGAGGTGCAAACCTCTTTTAGTGTGAAAAGAGATTTGATCCCTCTCAATGTAGATGCCTAGTTAAGATGGATGTAGTCTAGTATTTCCTCTTTAAAGATTCTTTATTCCACATGAATATAGTAGTTAATACCACTAGCTTAGATCCATTTAACACCGGATTTATCATGCGCCGAGAGGGATCAAATCCCTCGAGGTGTAAACCTTCTTTTTGGTGTGTAGAACTTGAGGAAAGGTTTGCACCTCGAGGGATTTGATTCCTCTAGGTGCATCATAGATACGGTGTTAGATGGATCTAAAATGGTTCCACTTGAGGGCAACAATGTCACATTTTTAGATTATCATTATTATGTATATGTTTGAGATAAAATTCAAATTGACATTATGTTTTCTTTGCTTGGAATGACCATCTGTGTTGCGTACCTTGAATGGTTTGTACATTTCCGTTTGGATGCTTTGAGTGGTTTGTGTGTTTATGTGTTTGGATTTGGATGGTAATGTTTGTGAATGTTACACTTATTGTGTTATATTTTTATATGTGTATGTAATTATTTATTAGTAATTAGTTGGTGATGAAGAAGGGAGACAATGTTGTATAGTTTACAGGAAGATTGATTTCATTTAATTTTAGGTATCACAACTTTTGAAAGCTAAGTAATTCTAGATAATGTTCCTCCAAATATTACAGAATATATCTTGAAGAGCAGTTTTAATAACTTACTGCATCACTCTTGAAAAAATTTGTTTCTTTGTTTATGTTTGAAATAATTTATTTCCTTCAAGAATATTTTGATGGTTTTCTTTTATCTATAGTCTATTTTGCAAAGTCAAGAAATAATGTTTTCTTTAATCTTTTTAGTGTCAAGTGGCCAGATTTGTAAAGTATTTACATTATTTGTTTCTCCAAACAATTATCACTTCTCCTTCGAGAATAGTTTGATTTGTTTTGATGTTTATAAATACACATTTTCCTTTTATAAATATTTTGAATACATTGTTGTATGCAATTACTCTATATGTAATTTTAAATATATGTACTTTTCTATTAGTAATTAGTTGGTGATGAACAAGGAAGATGATCTTGTCTAGGAATATTAATTTGCACTTTGCAGGAGGATTAATTCTGCACACCTTTCTCATTTTAATTCTAGGTATCACAACTTTTGACAGCTAATTATTTCTTAATAATGTTCCTCTACCTATTACTAAATATATCTTGCAAAATATTTTTTAAAATAATCTATAGCCTCAAGATTAACATCTAATGCAAACAAATAAATAAGAATAGAAGACAACATCTACATTGAAATCAGTGCATCTAATGTAAGCAATCAAATGTGATTAGAAATCAACATCTACACTGAAATCAATGCATCTAGTGCAAGCATTCAACTAGGATTAGAAATCCATATATACATTGAAATCCATGTATCTAGTGCAAGTAATCAAATAGGATTAGAAATCCACATCTACACTGAAATCCATGCATTTAGTGCAAGCAATCAAATAGGATTACATGCATTGAAATCAATGCATCTATTGCAAGCAATCAAATATAATTAGAAATCAACATCTACAGTGAAATCAATGCATCTAGTGCAAGCAATCAAATAGGATTAGAAATCATCATCTACACTGAAATCAATGCATCTAGTGCAAGAATTTTTTTCCCTCCCCCATACATCTAATCTTGAAAAATATTTTTAATAATTTACAATCTCAAGATTAACAACATCTAAGCAAGAAATCAAATAGGATTAGAAAACAAAATCTACACTAAAATCATTGCATATAATGTAGGCAATCAAATAATATTAGAAACCAACATCTACACTGAAATCAATGCATCTAGTGTAAGCAATCAAATATAATTAGAAATCAACATCTACACTAGAATCAATGCATCTAGTGCAAGCAATCAAATAAGATTAGAAATCACCATCTATGCTGAAATAAATGCATCTAGAGAAGACAATAAAATAGGATTAGAAATCAACATCTAAATTGAAATCAATGCATTTAGTGCAAGCAATCAAATATAATTAAAAATCAACATCTCCACTAAAATCAATTCATCTAGTGCAAGCAATCAAATAGGATTAGAAATCATCATCTACACTGAAATCAATGCATATAGTACAAGAAATATTATTCCCTCTCTCCCCCTCCATCTATATCTATATATCCCTCCATCTCACCTTCTTTGTCTCTCTATATCACCCCTGCCCCCCAAACATACACACTATCTCTCTCCATATCTATATATCTCTCCCTCCCTCTATCTCTCTCTTCTTCCATCTCTTCACCTCCCATCTATATCTCTATTTCCCTCTGCCTCTCCTTTGTCTCGTTATATCACCCTCAAAACATACAAATTCTTTCTCCATATCTATATATCTCTCCCACCCTCTTGCTCTCCCTCTCTCTTCCCCTTCACTCTCTCTCTCTCTCTGCCTTCTATCTCTCTTCCCTCCTGCTCTCCTCTCTCCCTCTCTTTATATCTCCCTTACCACTCTCTCTCTCTCTCTCTTCACCTTTATCTCTCTATATATTTATTCTTACATCCCTATTTCTTTCCCTCCAACTCCATCTCTCTCTCCCTCTCTCTCTCCTCTCTCTCTTCTCTCTCTCACGTTCTCTCTCTCTTCCTTAGCCTCTCTCCCTTTCTCTCTCACCTCCCTCTACCTCTCTCCCCCATGTCTCTCTCTTTTCACCCTCCAATTCTGTCACTATCTCCCTCCCTCTCTCCTTCTCTTCCCCCTTTCTTCTATCTCTCCTTCTTTGTCTCTCTATCTCACACCAAAACATACACACTCTTTCTCCATCTCTATTTTGTCACCCCCTCTCTCTCTCTCCACTTTTCTCTCTCTATAGATTTCTTCTTCACTCCCTCTCTCCCCCTCTCTCCCCCTCCATCTTTGTGTCTCCCTCTCCCTCTCTCTCTCTCTCTCTCTCTCTCTCTCTCTCTCTCTCTCTTACCTCCTCTCCCCTCTCATTCATTTGATCTCCATCTCTCCCTTGTCACTCCCTCTATGTCTCCACCTCTATCACTTTATGTATTTGTTCTTCCCTCCATATATATATCTAGAGTTAACATATATCACGATGTATTAACATATATTATAATATAACAAATTTAATATCATATTAAATTTAATATTGTATTAATCTAAAGTTATCAAGTTTAATAATATGAATATTAGATTTAATAATGTTTTTTATGGGATGATAACAAAATTTATAATAAAACTACATCAAATTAATATTTTCAAATATTATAACTTTGATGTGGATATATTTATCTCTTTAAAGGCTTTAATATATCCATAGGATATGTTTTTTTCCTTTAAAGATTAATTTTACAAGTGTTTAATCAAAATAAATATTAAAAGATTTTGGAGCAAGATTTTCGATTCTTTGTGTTGAATTAACATTTTTCCTTTGATTTAAGATATGATATTAGATTTAGTAAATTTGAGTAAAGATGTTTAATATTTTACTTAATTTGGAATTTTAATGTGGTAAATATTTTTGTTAAATGTAAATTTATGATCTATTCAAATTCACGTATATGACAAAGGAACTATTAAATGCATGAGATAATTTATTATCCATTTAAATTATATTTTATAATACATAGTTATATTTTAATAATTAATCTTAGTCCATTAATAAGATT
>APFE030371363.1:146825-156994 GCA_000404065.3 Pinus taeda | reverse complement strand
TATTCAAGCTAATGTTTTTAGAGGTAACATACTTATACATAAAGGTAATATTCAGTTGTAAAATATGGCTTTTGAGAAATAAAAAAAATATTTTTATTATCTTTTAAAAATTTGACATACTTACACATTCTGATCATATTGGAATGTACACTAAATCTCTATGCTCAATAAATCAATATATTATTTTTATTTAACTTGTAATTATTTTTACTTAATATAACACTACAAAATATCACAATGACAAGACATTACATTGTTTCTTCCCTACTATACTGGTGAAGGCTTCTCGTCAATTAATGTAAAGCGAAAGAGAAAACATCATAATATCGCATCATGTTTGATCCCTTAGCGTAACATCAAAATTTTATTTTGGATTGAAAAACTATTCATGTGTTGATTGGAAAACTATTAATGTGTAAATATAATAGGGAATGCGTAGAGGATCAATTATTCTTAATCAAATTTATATTTTTCATTGGAGAAGGCAATGCTATTTGCAGGACGGTTGTAAACAATAATTGGTTGTGGATCATGACGCTCTACCAACTCGTTGTTCATTCAAATCAAATACTACGTGTAAAGGGTATTATGGGCGATAAAACAAGGCATAGGGAAGTTCCGTTTTTTCATGGTTACCTTCCCAATCAGAATTTGATATTTGATGAAGAGAAGACAAGCGTTGTGTGTACGTTGGACAAACGATTACTATACGAAAGGAATGATTAAGAATTTTCAAATCGTTTTTGCAATAATGTTGCGGGCATCACAAGCATATGTTGTGGCAGATTTGACGTCTGCAAACTATTCCAACGGAAAAAATTCACTGCGTGCTATGCTGGACAAATGTAGACTTCAATATTTGTTGCAATATCGTCATCTATGTTGAAAGGTTTCACGTTTTCCGAGATTTTAGAATTCAAAGTATGAAATTGAGTCCACTTGAGAAGTTGCATGGCTGGTTTAGATCTGACGATCCAAGGGTGGCAATGGTTAGAAATTGTAATTATTCCGGCCTGTTAGATCCAAGGGTGGCCATTGTTAGAAATTGTAATTATTCCGCATGTTAGAGTCGGCTAAATTGAGGAGAATAGTTAACTAAATCAGTCAAGTAGAGTGAGTTTAATTTATTTAAGTTATATTTTGGATAAACTCAAATTTAGAGTATAGGTTTATATTGAGTTATTTTGTACTAATAACTCGTCCAGAAAAACATAAATAAATTCATATAATTCATTGTAATAATCAAATGGTTGTGTCATCTAACTGTTGTGTTTTGTGTGTGAATGTACACTTCAATATTTGTTACAATATCTTCATCCATGTTGGAAGTTGTCCGAGACTTTAAAATTCAAAGTATGAAATTGAGTCGATTTGAGAAGAATAAGGTGCATGGCTGGTTGAGATTTGACGACCCAAGGGTGGCCATTGGCCCTTTTTTCTTCCAAGCGGATTCACGGAGTAAATAAATGGACATATCCACCATCGCTGTTCCTTATAAAAATGACAAGTACTTTTCAACTGGCCCATTGTTTTCGTATTGAAATTTGTGTTTCTAAACAGAATCCTTCCAATTGTTTACATCTGAAAGAAAACACATGATAGCTGACCCTCCCCATATATTCAACTTTCAACAATATAATACTGTTAAAGTTTAGCAAACTTAACAGACGCATCACATCTCTTCAAAGTACATCATTATTTTCAATAAATTGCCTGCTTTTCAAACTAACAGTGTGAACCCTAATTTGAATATTAGGGTACGGGAAAAATTAAAAAATACTTTCTTGTTTAAAAAGAAATTTATCTCACTTTTTAAGGAATTTTTAAAGTTGTGGCCAAAAAGAAGTGTTGTAAATAATAATTTTCATCGATAGCGGGACCTCCTCCAGATATGTTTTTTTAAAATTAAAAAAATATAATTTAATTATTTGTCTTCTGAACTGAAGGGTGTCATAAAATCTATTATTATATCATGGTCCCAACGACAAATACTTCGCACTTTTTTATTCCCATAATTCTTGCGATAATTTAAATAGATTGATGAATCTTTCCATGTTTCGAAAATCGTATGCCACCAATAATAAAATTATTTTTCATTGCTTTTACCAGATCTTTCAAAAATGAAAAACGTCACTCACACACCCCAACGTACCTAAGTCCTAGAGTTATGGCATCCAATCCTATCACCGTTTGATCATCATTACCAAATGAAATTGTCATTCACACTCGATTTAGGGCATGTAACCCTAGCGAACTGTTAGATTAGATGCTCATA
The DNA here is from genome assembly GCA_000404065.3 of Pinus taeda. NCBI lineage: Eukaryota > Viridiplantae > Streptophyta > Pinopsida > Pinales > Pinaceae > Pinus > Pinus taeda. The sequence continues at coordinate 154,719 of APFE030371363.1, read as the reverse complement.
TCATTGAGCACGATATTATTGTTTTATGATCAAGGTATATTGGTGTACAATGTATCCACACATATTTATGATCTAAGTGTGAGAATTGGGTATATTTGTGTACAAGGTGCCCACACATGCATGTGTGTTATCATTATTATTTAGCATATTTTTTATTATTTTGTTTATTATGCAATTAGATCTGATTGTAAGGTTGTAATATTTATAGATATATATGGGATGTGAAAATTTATGATTTATTCCTAGATGTTAAAAGAGTTTTTAATGCACAATGAACCTTAAATATATGTGTAAGTATTTTGTAAGTATTTTGTAGTAAATATATTATAAGTACAAATGATTTAAGTTTTTGTTAGAATAAATGTTGAAGCTAAGTGGAGGGTGTTGCTTTCAAATATAGATAGATAGATATATATTGATCACATGAAAATCCAAGGGTTGCTTCCCCAAGGTCCACATTCATGCATGACATCTCTAATAAACCTTGGATTAGTGTGCCTTTCTTTTGGGAATCAAACAAGTAACTTATTGGTATGGAATCCCCTAAGATATATGTATATGTATATGTATGTATAGATAGGTATAGATTTCAAGGTAAGCCTTGTGGCATCTCTCTCGTAACATTGAGATACTTGATTATATCTCAACATGTGACTTATGGCTTTCCTATTAGTAGCATGCCTTGGATGGATGGTTCAACTAATTTAGCTAACCTTGGAGCGTTCTCTCTCTCTCTCTTTTGCACCATATTTCTATCATGTCATGATGTTAAAAAACCCAAAAATGTTATTTATTTTAGAGAGTCATTGTTGCCTTATTGCAATGAGTGGTGCATCATATACGTTTCTTCAACACTACATGTGCATCATACATATAATAGTTGTGTTGAATGTTCATCACATCCATTGATTTAGTGTTGATATATTGAAGTATGACAATCATAAATGCACTGTCATGGCATCTCTAGTAAAAATTAATGTTTCATAAAAAAAAATATTATATATACATGTTGTTTCAATTCCATTATTCTAGAGAGTTCCTATTGATCCTAATAAGAGGTAACTTAAAAATAATAAAATGTAAATGTGGTACTGACACTTCAATTCATTGTATAATATTACTTTATTAATATTACTATTTACAATGCCCTTGATTTTTTAATGTAATTGTACATCACTATTGTATAGAATAGTGAGTCAAATAATGTGGCCAAGGGTCAAAACTATGTATTGAAAATATTGTACACAATGTTATTAATAATAAAAATACACTAGCAATTGCATGATAAGGAGATGAAATTGATGGGGGGTTGGGATTCCAAAAGATGGGAATGAGAGGGGATTAGCGAGGCCCGTGGGGCCAAATCCATGAATAATATTTTTTTATTAAATGTGAAATTTCCTTAAATTGCAGCAAGTAAAAAATTATTCTTCTAACTAATTAATTATGTAGTTTATTTTCTACAAAAAACAATGAATAAATCACACTGCAATTCTTCACAAATAAAAACGTCATGGAAAATAAAATGCTTGGAACTGAGAAATATATAACACACAAAATAAAATTGACACAATTATTTTTGGACTAATATCCCTAAAAAAACCCAATGTGGAAAAATCAATGCAACAGATGAGGGTTTTATTATTATTATGTAGCAACAAAAATTATGAGTACAAATATGGATGCCAATATGGATATCCTCCAACAAAATATACTTCCAAAATTGTTTGGAGGAAATTCCTCCCTTTCGCAACCAAACTCGACCCCTTTGATCCTTCTCGCACTTCCCCTCGACAACACGCACTCGCTATAAGTGTGAACTACTTGGTCTAGATAATTCACATTGCCTGCTTTCTGACTATAGATGAGCCATCATGCCTCCTTTTGGCCCTAGAAGTGACTCACTCTGCCATCCGGTTGATCTATTGACCTATTGCAACAAAAGCGACCACTTTTTAGCACTTCAAATGAGGGTTTCTAGTTGCTCGCACTGGTTGCTTAGCCTCTCGACAGAAATAATTTAGCCTCCCAACTACTATTGCTCTGTTGCTAAGAAACTCTGGTACTCCCTCAGTCACTGCCACTCGATCATTGGCTCAAATCCTTCTCTAACTAAACTCTACTCTCTGAGAAATTTGATATGCCTTGGTCACTAGTGTGTCTTTCTCCAACCCCATAAACCTCCTTTTATAATCTATTGTTGGGTTACCAAAGACCATGATTAAATACCCTTCAATGACTAAGATCATCTCTAAGTCGATCCATGTGAGTTTCTAGAGAAATATCACCTTTCTCAATTAATTCTTGTTAATTAATCCCTTTTTCTATGTTCTAGAGATCTACTGTTTCTAAGTGTCTATGACCAAAGTCAAGTCTAGAACACTTGTTTGATGCTACCCAATCATAAAAAACTGACACTCCCTCTCTAAGAGGAAGGTGTTTCAGACAATATCATAACATCCTTTTATACACGCTACTGACTTCCGACAATTGTGACAATCTACCACTGCCCACCAAGCCACCATGCAACTTTGATTCATCTACCACACTATAGCTAAACCATCCCAACATTTGCGATGCTGTTAACACTACACTGTACACCTTGTATTATTGCCAAATTTGCTCTATGCTACAACATATTTCATGTTGTTGTTGTTGTTGTTGCAACTACTATAACTGAGAAATTTGAATCAATTGTGTCTCTGCAATGGCTCTATAATTGTCTCTTGAATCTCTGACTATAACTAGCCTCTGCATTGTCCACTAAGTATTTGTCTGCTCTACATCTCTCAACATCTGATTGCAAATAGTACTACAACTATCCTTCAATATCTGACTATGCCATCATGAACACTAATCTAATTTCTACTGAATATTGTGGGCCCCTGTAGCTAAGGTGATGATCCTGCTACAAAAATTAGGAACTAATCTATCTGATATCCTTTTTGCAACTACGTTGGACCCTTCCCATCTAGCAGACTAGAGTCTCATACTCCTCCACCAAGATCTAGAGCCCCATTATATCCTTTTGAGCCTTGTCCCTTATTGGAAAACTATTTCACTTTGCAACTCACACTTCCTCTAATACTTGTCTCTGGTAGCTGGAAGTTGATCTGTTTCCCATATATATATATTCTGGCTAACTCATACAACCTCCTATGGAAATCTCATACCTCCATCTCTAGAAATCTACAAAATATGTGAAACTCAAATAAACTAGAGAAATAAACATGAATCTCCTCCTTTTCGTGTTGGTTTCTTGCTCTACAACTTACACTCCCTCCTGAAATACGCAGTTCTAGCTGCTACTGCCACTTGCATATGGAAATCATGGATTTCCACCAGAAAACTAAATATGGAAACCCTCTAAGAAAAAATTCCTCAGTGTGTACTATTTCTCTTCCACCCAACGCTGATTTGTTACTACAAAAATGTTGCGAGAAAAATTGCAACTAGTTCTGCTCAACGAAAATACTGATATGCTCATCAGAATTGCTAACTGAACTCACCATTGCATGTTGGAACTAGTATTGGATGATTTCGATCTTTCTTAGCAACCTGCACCTGGAAATTCAACTCTCTTCTAAGAAATTTGAATTTACTGGTTGGCCTTCTATGTAGATCTAGAAGAAATTTGCTCATAACTCCCTCTGAACTGCGAAATTTCTCCCTCTTCACTACGGAGCACTTTATATGATCAAAATGGCTATGATACCATATGAAATTTCCTTAAATTTCAATAATTGGAAATTTATTCTTCTAATTGATTAATTATGCAATTTATTTTCTATGACAAACAACAAATAAATCACATTGCAATTGTTCATAAATAAAAATGTTGCGGAAAATAAAATGATTATAATTGAGAAATATAGAGCACACACACAATTAAATTGACACATGTATAAATGTCCCCTGGAAAAACCTAATGTGGGAAAATTGGTGCAGCAAATGAGGGTTTCATTGTTATTATGTAAGAACAAAAATTTTGAGTACAAATTTGGATGCCATTGACATAGGTATAAATGTCCCTGAAAAAACCTAATGTGGGAAAACCGATGCAGTAGATGAGGGTTTTATTGTTATTATGTAAGAACAAAAATTCTAAGTATAAATCTGGATGTCAATCTGGCTATCCTCCAACAAAATATACTGCGAAATTATTTGGAAGAAATTCCTCCCTTCTGCAACCAAACTCAACCCCTTTTATCTTGCTTGCACTTCCTCCTTGTAACTCACACTAGCCAGAAATGTGCACTACCTGGCCTAGAATCGGCCTACCAAGCCCAGGGTTGCTGGGCTAGGCAGGCATGTCCTCAAATTATATATATATATATATATATATATATATATATATATTATATATATATATATATATATATTTTGTGTTTTGTTTTATATGTTTTAATCTTTTTTTTTAATTATCTAAAGTTGTTTTTTTTGTGCAATCGGTATCATAATCTCTAATTTTTTTTAAATTTTAAATTTTTGTTTACAATTATGTTTGTTTTGAAATATTTTTTTTATATATTTTTTTTAATAGTTTTTTGTATTTTTATCTTTTACAAGTTAATTTACTTCTTTTTTTTTAAATTTTTCTATATATATATATATATATATATATATATATATATATATATATATATATATATATATATAATTTAATGTTATTATTTTTTTTTAACAAAAAAAATTAAAATTTTCATTATAAAAAACATTGCAAAGAAAAAAAAACACATCTTTGGAAAACCCTTAAAAAAATAACATCCTAGGACCAAAAACAAGAAGAGAAGTATGACAACTTGGAAAATTGTTAAATAATCAACATTTAAAAAAATTTGTGCATACTTAGGACATAATAAAATTTAAAGTGTCAAAAATGTCTTAAAAATATGTTGATGCTTTTCGAAATCCACATGAAAATCACCAACATTAAAAAAAATCCATACTTAATACATTAGAAAATTTAAAGTGTCAAAAATAAGCCTTCCATAAAAGGGGTTGATGTTGCATCAACACTTTTCAAAATCAGTATGAAAATCACTAACATTTAAAAAAAATGCTCATACTTGATACATAAGAATATTTAAAGTGTCAAAAATATGCTTAAAAAAAGGTGTATTATGAATCAACACTTTTCAAAATCAGATGATTTTTTGCTACCTCAAAAAAATGGGTACTCGGTACAGTTCCGTTTTAAAGTTTACATTGTTTAAAGATAAGTGTTCTTATGTTAATATGTTCTTCAATGTTATTTATGTGCAAATATATGTGTTTTTTGTTGTTGTTAGCTCAATGAAATATGTTGCTTAATATATCTTGTTCATATGCTTGAGTTCTGCATGTCATACACATTTTGTTCTTGATGTTTGTTCATATGCATGGCATAATTAATAAAATAGTATTAGAGTTACGATGTATGGAATTAGGAGATAGTATTAACATAAATTTAATTTAAATGTGTCTAAGTCATTGAATCAATAATGTGCCTCAGCTTTGGATGGTTGGGGATATGACATTGGGAAAATTTTCAAGGGAAATTTAAGAAAATTAGGGTCTATTAAGAAAAATACCACTTTTGAATCTCCATGTGAATAGTTTTTGGCTTGTAAATAGCTAGGGATGGCCACTATAAAATGAAGTTGAGTGTAAAGTCAACAAAATCCCCAATATTCAAAATGAATTTTGGCTTAATTCATGTTAATTTATCCTTAAAAGTGTGTCAAGGGGTCAAATAAGGTGGCCATTAAGTTTCTGTAGGATAAATTTATCCATGGGAATCTAATTACAAAGCTTTCATGGTGATGAAATTGAAATTTTGAAAATTAGGAATAATTGAAAGTTTGGGGAAATTGGCAATTTTGGAGAAAATGAGAATTTTTCCATACCTAATAACGCAGAGGCAACATGGATGCCACCTGCCAGGTGACATGGAATACCACAATTATAGGTCCATGGTTTGTAGGTGTAAGGGGCCTAATGTCCATGTGGTGATGCCATCGAGATAGATGTTGAGGTCTTTGAAGTCAATTGTCCCCAACATTGATGTTAATGCCATCATAATAGGACGTATCAAAGGTCAAAATGTGGTATCATAAAATTTTAGTGGATGTGTGGCATTGAATGGTTCGAGGTTGGTAAGGGGTCTTGGGAGGTTTATATTGATTAACCTCCCTTCTACTTCAATTCTTGAAATGGACCTCTGGCATTGATCACCACTAAGCCTCCACTATTCAATAAAGTGCATGGGAAAGTTGTGTGCCAAGAGGAGATAAGTGTGGGATGAGACCCACCAATCATCATAACTAATGGATAGATACCCAATGGACACATGCTATAGGAGTGGGACCCTCATATCACATAAATGATTAGTCACTTCTTGAGAGAGAGAGAGAGAGAGTGGCATAGAGAACTAATGGATGGATACCCAATGGACACATGTTATAGGAGTGGGACCCTTCTATCAAATCAATGACTAGTCACATCAGAGAGAGAGAGAGAGAGAGAGAGAGAGAGAGAGAGAGAGAGAGAGAGAGAGAGAGAGGTGATATGTGGTGATGAGGAATATCAACTACTCAAAGGGGTGAACTGGCACCACCTTAGGGTGCCAAGGATACCTAAATATCACGTCAATAGGCAAGTTAATAGTTTTGTTATGATTTTTTGTATAATTTCCTAGGTTCTAAACTTTTGGGGTTGTTTCGAGGCCCTAAATGGTGTTTTCAGGGAATTTTTAGGGCCCAAGTGTGTTTAAATGGTAATTCATAGTTATGATTTTCCAAAAATCTATTCTACATACTAAATGAAGATGGTATGCAAAAGTTACACAAAGAACAATATGGAAATAGTGGTAATGTTCTAGATCTTGCACCTTAAAAATGATAAGAAACCAATAATTATCGTCCTCATCGAGGGGGAAACCTCATTTTACAATGAATATAATGCACAAGATAAGATTTGATGGTCCTAAGACTAGGTCTCCTTAGTATATATATATGAGATAAAGTGTACAATTATAATAAAAGTAGGTCATAAAAGGTTGTAGCCTACATTATAATATAGCAATAGAAATATAATCCTGTATTATCTAGGGCTTAATAAGGGGTTTCAATGTTAACATGGGGCTTATAGAGGACTTAACATTCCCCTCTACTTCAAACAAGTATTACCATCAAAATCAAAATAATTACTAGTGATTCTACATAAATAAGTCATGTTCCCATGTCACCTCTTCCACTGGTAGGTTCCTTTGTTGGATGACACACTCCTTAACTCTTGTCCTAGATTACTTGACTGCTTAACTTTTGTTTCAAGGATTGATTTTTCTTCTATTATGCTTTTTTCTTCTTCATTTGTCTTTGATACATTTTAAGGATGTAAATGAATGGAAAATTCATGATCTCAACTAAGAAGAAGACCCTTAGGAATTACTCCAAATACCTTAGAATGACTCTTGATAACTTTATGGAGATCCCTAACATAGATGATATTAACATTAGAATGTTTAGTGAACACAATTTTTCAATTACACCTTAGTGCCCCTTTTGAGTCATTTTTTCATTCCATTAGAACCTAGGAACCCCTCTTAACGAGGATCCTAGTACTTTTCCTTTCTTTGGAAATGTTGGTCCTCCTTATATGGCTACTTTGTCATTACCTGGATTTATAATAGGTTTACCGATATGGTTATTTTCAACTTCGTTGGCCCCAAATACTCCAATTGTTCCACCTCAACCGAATGCTTCACCTCAACAGAGTTCACCATCTCAACATCACCAACCTTCTGTTGACCCTTTACCTTCTTCGCCTAATTTTTCTTCCTCCATTCTTCCTCTTCGCTTGGTAAAAGCCTCGATGCTAGTAACCAGGTGGCTAAGAAGAAGAAGAAAGGGAA
>APFE030371363.1:125487-142564 GCA_000404065.3 Pinus taeda | reverse complement strand
CTTTTCCTTTGATTGGAACAGACTGACAGAACCTCGTCTTCCTTCCTCCATCCCTTTCCAAATTATTGTCAAGGCTGGTGGTAGGGACATGCATCGCACATAGGTAGATGAAGGTGCTTCTGTTAGTATTTTATCCTCAACTGCTTGGAAAGCTTTGGGTTCCCCTCAGCTTGCGGCTATTGCACAGAATCTGAAAGCTTTTAACAGAACCATTAGTGAACCTTTATGGATCCTTCCTATGTTTTCTATTACCTTGGAAGGTAAAACTGTCTGTATTTATCTTATGGTAGTTCGAAGTCCCTTGGATTTCAATTTACTCCTTGGGCGAGACTATGTTTATGCAATGAAAGTTGTCGTATCGACACTCTTTCGTGTGATGTCTTTCCCTCACAATGGAAATATTGTGACTATAGACCAGCTTTCATTCCCTAGTCTTGTTTCAACTACCGATAATATGACAGCCCTAAATGTTCCTGATTCTAAAGTGGTATCTACCCTGCCACGGGTTAATTATGTGGCAACTGGTCCCATGTTTTCAGTTACCGATGTAAGTGAACCTCTCACTGTTTGCTCATCTTCCTTTGATTTAGATCCAGTAATTGACATGGAAAACCCTATGGGATTATTTGAACACGATGTTCTTATCCCTTTTGAGTCCCTTGACATGTGTTCCTTCCAAAGAACTATTCTTCCTTTTGATGAAGACCTCTTGGAAGCCATGATCAAGGTGTGTCCATTGACATGTCTTTCTTCCAGTTGAAAGCCATGATCAGTTAGTAGCGAGGATAGTTTTTTCCTGTATCAACCTTGTTAAAAAATGAAACAGGCTGTTTCGAGGATAGTTCCTTGTCTTGTGTCAACCTCGTTAAAAACTGAAACAAGGATAGGTTATATAGGTAGATTGTAGATAGTAGTTATGAGCATAGTTCCTTGTCTTGTGTCAAGCTCGTTAAAAAATGAATCAAGGATTTTAGAGCATAGTTCCTTGTCTTGTGTCAAGCTCGTTAAAAAATGAATCAAGGTTTTTAGAGTAAAGTTCCTTGTTAGGTAGATTGTAGAGAGTAGTTATGAGCATAGTTCCTTATCTTGTGTCAAGCTCGTTTAAAAAATGAAACAAGGGTTTTGAGGATAGTTCTTTTCATGTGTCAACCTCACTAAAAAATGAAACAACTCCCACGAGTCTTTCTAATATTTCGAAAGTAAACCTTCTTTTCATCCACTTGGTTGAATGCAATGAAGCTTGGGGGGCATGTACCTTGACTTGCGTCATTATGCTGGGGGCATGCAAACTTATAACAAGCATAGTTTTTCGTTTCAAGCTTGCGTAAACACGAAACCGAATCCGAGCATAGTTCTTTTCCTGTGTCAAGCTTGTTAAAAAATGAAACAAATCCTCCTCTAATTGAGTCGAGAGTTTGACTAGACCTCATAGATGTTAAGTTGTATATTTAGGTTCATTATTTCAGTTTTTTTTTGTATTTTGTTATGATTTTAGGTCGATTCTTTCAAATGATCTCGTAACTCAACCTTGATTTCATCCAACTAGTTGAATGAAATGAAGCTGGGGGGCATGCGCTCTAGCAGTTATGCTTAGGGGGCATCAAGAACAATTTTCTCTCTGTTTCAAGCTTGTGTAAAAATGAAACTACTTTGAATCATAGTTTTTCTTTGTTTCAAGCTTTTGTAAAAATGAAACCTATCTCGAGTCAATTTCAGTTATTTTCAAGACTCGTTAAACTCATGAAAATCCCGAGATTATTTTGCTATCTTTCATTCTCGTAAAACAAATGAAAATGCCGAGTTCTTTCCATCTTTTCCTGCTCGTAAATTAAATTTAAAGTCGGCCATATGAGTACATTTTTATCATTTTTTCGAACTCGTTAAAACTTACAAAAAAGTGAAACCCCAGAGTCATCTTTTAAGCCCTTTTCTGACTCCTAAAATATGAAAAGATTTCCAAGCGTCTCTTTACACTCGTTAAAACGGAATTAAAAGACGGTCCCCTTATAGTCCTTTTCTAACCGTAAAAACAGGAAAAGATTGTCGGGTTTTTGTCGTTTCAAATTCGATACTGGAAATAAAACGACGTGTCGTTGATCACTTTTTACTTTTCAGGTCAAAGACACTAATCATGAAAGTACTCCTTGGTCGCAAGATCAAGCAGTTCTCCCAGGTATTATTTTATACTTTTTCGGGCTTGGGAGACACAAATTTACGAAAAAGTTCAATTTGGAGTCTTCTTAAGTTTTTCAGACTCTCTAAAATTGAAAAACGTCGAGTTTCTCCTATACTGGACTCGTTAAAATTTCACAGTAAAGGACCTGTTCAATTAGAAATAGGAATGGACCACTCCTTCTTAGGGTTCGAATCAAAACTAAGTTGGACTCATCCAAACGATGATATTATAATCAAGCATATGTTATCCTCCTCAAGCTTGTAAAAAATAAAGAGGTACTTGCAAGAAATGGTGGGGGAAAAGAGAGAAGAATGAGCCTACTTTTTATCCTTTGTCTCAGAAGAAACCTTATTACCACTCTTGAACACGACACTTTTCATTCACCTGGGTTGGGAAATCCTTTGCCTCATAGTTGATCAAACCACATTGAAATTTTTCAGCCGGGTTCCGTGTATTAACTTTGAGTCCTTCGTCACCAAGCCATTTGTTGTGTTGTTATGTGTTCAAGAGGTCTGCAAACAAAACATTCAACTACAAAATACCTGTCATCCATTTTTACCATCCCTGAGTCAGTCCTTACAGCAGCATTTCTTCAACTTGAACTATGATTTCGTGTTGTGGGCTTGCCTGCGACGGGTCGCTTTCTATCGACATCAACACATTATCTAGAGAGATGACTTAGAAATCGTCAGTACCTTGAAGTCTACATGCATCAATGGCAGGTTTCTCGCATTTGACGTCAGTTTACATCATTGACTCTCAATCAAAGGACTCCGTGAAATGTTCGACATCGACTCATTCATTCACATCTCATGGATTGTACTGGGTACTTTGAGAACCATTGACATCACTGGTGGTTTCTCTCACACTTGTTAACAGTTTACATCATCGACTGGTAATCAAGTGGTTTCTACCATGTTCGACATCAACTCATTTATTCGCATGGCTGGGATCATACCATTTCAGGGGAAGTAGAAATGAAGACCCTGGATCTAGTTTCCACCATCCAGGCTACGAGGAGTTTTGTATTCATTATATAGTAGACCAATTATAAATAGATGGCTGTGTCCATACTGTGTCTACATGAGTCTATGATTATGATGTACAGCGAAATCATTCTTGTGTCAGAGCAGTAGTTAGTCTGTTAGTTAAAGTTTTTGATCTGAGTATGGGAATGCCTACCTCAGCGATGATATAGTCTTATACATGTATTTTGTGTTGAAAATTGCAGGTTCTAACTGGGCTCTCCACAATATAATCCTTGAAATGATAAAGTACTTCACCCTTCCTAGATGATATAAAACCCTAATCTACTACAGTTTTCGCACTTTAGGGGGCAATCTGTTACACTAAAATTTGTCACCATGACTATTTGCAGTTAGTATGGCTCCATCAACTGTCATACTATCCTCCCTGGCAAGTCTCATACCTCTGCTCTCCATGTCAAACTCCAAGAAAGAGAGAAATTCTTTAAAAATCTATTTATCTTTGGGTACGCAGTTTCTCTCAGCCTTACCTGTGTGTACGCAACCCAAGTTCACAATACCTGCATACTTGTACGCTCTGTATGTAATGATGTGGGTGCGTACCCCTGTAAAGGTCAAAAGGCACGAGTTTCATCTTAAAAAAGTTACTTGTGGTCATTTCTAGAGCATTCTAGAAGCTTGTTCGACGTGTATTGAGCGCCTCCATATGGTTCATGTATCCCTATGAAAGAGGAACTTATCCCATCAAGAGGGGAGCTACCCCATCCAAAGAGGGAATTATCCCATTGATGTTGGACCTGATTAACTTCCTCTAGAACATTATAAATACAGGCATTGGGCCAGAAGAGGGGAGGTTGAAAGCTGAACATTCCAAAGGGTAGATGTTGCTGGAATTAGGACTTCCTTGTAGAAGCTTGTGAGGAGAGATTACCATCCTTTCTTGTTTCATTTGGAAGTGGGTGAGCTTATCAAAGTGAAGGAAAACTCTTGCTGGACCCTGGGAGGAACTTTCACAACACCAAGGCTCAGGTTGTAATGGTTTCTTTTGTTTCCTATTAATACAAATAAGTCCATTCTTCTCAACATTTTGTTATTAATGAGTTGTTTCATATACTCCTTGGTCTGTATGTTGAATATGTTTTATTTTATGAGATATTCAGGTGCTATTTAATCGTTTGATTGTTAGTGAATGAAGGTTTCGGAGAGAAGGAGGAGCTCATCTGGATCGACGAGGCTGGACTACTACAACAGCGTTGGACTACAGGTAGGAACTAAACACTTGATTTCTTGTATGATAAATGCATATTTAGAGAAGGATTGTTCTTAATTGTCTTGTTTGTCACTAGAAAGCCTTAAGCTTCTAGGGAGGTTGGTTTTGTCTGCAAGATTAACTCTTTCCGCATGACAGGGCAAATGCTGTAGATACTGCTATTTATCTAATAAACGGAGGGCCTTCAAGTTCCTTGGATGGTGGTGTTCTAAAGGAATCATGGACAGGTAAAAAGGTAAACTACTCTTTTTTAAAGCCTTTTGGTTGTGAGGCCTTTGTCCATATTAATAAAGAAAATAGAACAAAGCTTGAGGCAAAGTCAAAGAAATGTACCTTTATTGGATATGGTGTAAATGATTTTGGTTATCACTTATATGATTACGAAAATCACAAAATCATTAGGAGCAGCGATGTAATATTCAATGAAAAGATCTTGTATAAGAATCAGTTGCAGGAAAAGAAACAGGAAAAAGAAAACAAGGAATACGCAATTCTTGATGAAATCACTGAAAAAGTAAAGGTGCTTGAAAATAATAATAATCAACAAGCACAACAACAGCAACCACCACAATGGCAATAGGCACCCCAAACACCTGAAAGTGGTGTTAGAAGATCTACCAGGTTAAGTAGACCCCCTGAACGATACTCTCCTTCATTATATTATTTATTGTTGATTGATTCTGGTGAAACTGAATGTTATGAAGAAGCAATGTAGGTTGAAAACAGGAAGAAGTGGGAGGTAGTCATGGAAGAAGAGATGGACTCCTTAATGCATAACGAGACTTGGGACTTCATCAAGTTGCCTACAGGAAAAAATACATAAAATAATAAATGGGTTTACAAGCTGAAGGAAGAAGATGGAGGAAAACAGAGGTACAAATCTAGACTTGTGGTGAAGGGGTTTGCACAGAAGAAAGGTATTGATTTTGATGAAATATTTTCTCTTGTTGTTAAAATGACTTCAATCAGAACTATTATAAGTCTAGTAGAAGTTGAATATTTGCATCTTGAGCAATTAGATGTAAATACAACATTTCTCCATGGGGATTTCGAGGAAGAGATATATATGCAGCGACCACAAGGATATGAAGTGAAAGGGAATGAGAAACTAGTGTGCAGGTTGAAGAAGAGCTTGTATGGCTTAAAACAGGCTCCAAGGCAGTGGTATCTGAAATTTGACAAGTTTATGTTTGAACAAGGTTATACTAGATGTTACTTTGATCATTGTGTTTATCTGAAAAAGCAAAATGATGGCAGCTATATTATATTGTTATTGTATGTAGATGACATGCTTGTTGTAGGGTCTAACATGTAGGAAATAAATGTGCTCAAAAGAAAATTGGAAAATTCATTTGCAATGAAGGATTTGGGCGCTGCAAAACAAATCCTTGGTATGAGAATAACTAGAGACAGGAAAAATCGTAAATTAACATTGTCTCAGAATGAGTACATACAAAGGTGCTGAAAAGGTTTAACATGCACAATGCAAAACTAGTTAGTACACCTTTTGCTAGCCATTTCAAACTTAGTAAGGAAATGTGCCCAAAGACCCAAGAAGACATGGATTATATGTCTAAAGTTCCATATGCATCAGCAGTTGGAAGCTTAATGTACACAACGGTCTGCACAAGACCTGATATTGCACATGCAGTGGGATTTGTAAGCAGGTACATGAACAATCCAGGAAAGGAACATTAGATGGTAGTGAAATGGATTCTCAAATATTTGAAAGGTACCACAAATCAAGCATTATGCTTTGGTGGTTCAAACATTTCTCTATAGGCATATGTTGATGCAAGTATGTCAGGTGACAGAGATAACAGGGGGAGCACTACAGGATATGTATTTACTATTGGTGGAATAGATGTTAGTTGGGTTTCAAAAATCCAAAGTGTTGTTGCACTTTCAACAATAGTAGTAGATTATGTTGTTGCTACAGAGGCTAGTAAAGAAATGATTTGGTTACAAAGGTTTATGGGTGAATTGGGTAAGGAGCATGATATGGGCATGTTATACAGTGATAGCCAAAGTGCCATTCATCTTGCAAATAACTTAGCATTTCATTCCAAGACTAAAAACATACAACTCAAGTACCATTTCATACGATTAGTGTTGGAAGATGGAGAGTTGAAGCTGGAAAAGATACGCACTAGCCAGAATCCTACAGATATGCTAACAAAAGTTGTAACCAGGGAGAAATTGAGAATATGCTCAGTTTCAATTGGGCTTCAAGGATGACGATGAATATGAGAAACAACCAAGTCCAAAGAGGAGTCATTGTCTAGCAAATGAAGCAGTGGTGGAGTTGCCACAATCATTCTGCAAGTGGGAGATTGTTGAGTATGGAGCATAATTGTTTAGAGGTCTTTGTTTCAGCCGGATGTATACCCCAAGAAGTTTGTACACCCCCCCACGTGGGGGGCTATGGGGGGCACTTATCCCACTTGCGGGGGTTCGGGGGGGCCAATCTCCCCCGGCTGGGGGGTTCGGGGACTAAGCGATCCCCTAGCGGGGGTTGCGGGCCCCAAGGGGTTCAAGGGTGGGGGGGGGGGGGGGGCAGGGGGGCGATGGGGTCCAGGGGCCAGCGGTCCCCCAGCGAGGGTTTTGGGGGAAACACCCCTGAATCTAAAAACAGATGTAAAATTGCCTTGTAAAAGTATAGTAATTTCTATTCAATCTAGGTTGTTCATTAGGCGAATGATCTGACAGTAGAAATTATGTTTAGTTTAGGGTTTTTTTCCCTAGAAGGCAACCCCTCTCTTTGTATGAGGGCATTGTATTTGAGGCTGTGTAATAGATGTGTATTCTCTATGCGAGAAGCAGAGAGGTGAGACTGTGAGAGAAAATAGAGGATATTACAACAGATCTGTTGTAGGTTGTGTCTCTTCATTTTACTGGATAATAGAAAGGAAGGACTGGCTGTTCGGGGTGGGCGTAGCCCAAACTGGGTGAACCATGTATATCTGTGTCTCTCTTGTTTTATGCGTTTTCTGTGTTTATATCTCTGCAATATTTTATGTGTTCCACTGCTCTGTAATATATAATTTTCTAACATGAATGAGCCAATATATAATTTTTCATCTATATTTGTACATTTTGGGAGGAAAAGTGGGAGGAATTATATTTTAGGGCCCATTTTAATGGTAGGTCCCAATTTAGAAATTTGGAGTTTGGAACAATTTAGAGCTTAATTGGAGCATCAAATTACATGTTTGAGGGCATTCTACACACTAAGACTTTTCCAATGGTATTAAAAAACATTAATCAAAGATCATATGTAGAATTTGTGCCTTTTGTAAGTTGACCTACATTGTTGATCACCATGGTATCAAGTTGATTTCATGTTGGCCCGCATTACTAACACACATAGGTATTTCCATGTGTGGAATTTCAAAAAGATCCTAGAAGGTCCAAAACTTAATAGTATTTGAGGGTTGAGTCATGTAATAACCCTATCTCTAGGTGGTTGTTAACACCAGAAAATCGTACACATATTTCCACAATCCAAAATATGCCCAAAGTCATCCAGTAGAACGTACAACTAAATATTTTCCAATTGAAGACGTTATGAAGTTAAAAAAAATTAAACTCTCCAAAGGTACTATGTGTAAAATTGGATTGTGTGGCTTATCTAAAGGATTAAATTACATCTACATGGATTTTCTTTTGGGAATCGCACACTCGAAGAAAACTTTGAATGAACTAATTCGCGACCACTTCTGACACTTGGAATATAGTTCCTTGACATGTTCTAGTCAAGGACAATCACATTTGAGGCGCCCTAAAGATATGCAACCCCTAAAGGATTCCACTTTCCCTACTCATGGGTCATTTTATCATTAATGGATCAAGAGAGGGAAGAGGGATTCAAAAGTCTATATAAACAAGCGATTAGAGGACCAAATACAAGGCAATGTTATGCTAGAAAAATTGTTCTTAAACAATCTTGCATCTCATTGTTGAGAACAAGTAGAGAACTATTGGGTTGGCATAGTTTCTTCTTAGCAATCCATCATTCCAATTTGGAGAGGATTTCACCATTGAGAGAGCCCTAATACTTCTTGAGAGAGAGGAGAAGCTTGCAAAGAGAGTCAAGAAAGGAACCTCCTTGTTGAGGATTCTTTAGCACCATTTCTCAAATAATTCTCTCCAAGTGTTTAGTATCCATATATTGTATTCATCTTCAACTTTCAGCAATCAATAAAGGGAACCATTTTCCAATATATTATTCACTTGTTTTCTTCATTAAGAATTATTTATGTGCTTTGTTTTTATTTTTTATTTTATGTTATGTATGCATTGTTTATTACCATTTACATTGCTTTGTTTCTCCTATTTTTCTACTAACAACAACTAAATTGATCTGTGATTTATTTATAGGAAATAACCAACTGTTAAGAAGGTCTCTTTTGGCATCCTATTGCTACAAAACCACATAAACATATTTGGTGACTCTAGGTGCTGTCCTTTTTACACTAACGGTTGTTTTTCAGAGCCTCCTATGTGCATTATCATTATTTGATGTGTTTAAAATCTCTTTAGAATTTTTGCAGGACCTCTTGGACCTATGCTTGGTCAGAAAGCTTGATTGTTAAAAAATATTTGTCATTCATACAGTTTTTCTTCAAATAGACGTGCATGCATGTATGTGCATAGGAAAAGTAGCATAGTTTACAAAGAGCATAAAAAACATTTTAAATTTTTTTTTTTTCAATTGGTTTTGTTAGGAAACTAGCACACAAAAAGATAGAAAAGATAGATAAACGTCCTAGAATTTAGCCTATTCGAGGGGGAAACCTCCTTTACATTACACAAATGAAAAATTCTTGGATGATACAAATGACTAACCTTCCCTTCTATATATATGAGTCTAAGGGGTCACAATATAATCAAGTTGACCTAACAGTAATAACATAAGGGCACAAGAATAACAATAGAGGGTTTCTATGGGGCACACTAATAACAATATGGGGACAATAGGGGCACAATAATAACAATAAGGGATACAATGACAATAGTAATGGGGGAATCACTAGTATTATAGGGACCTAACATGCCCCTCTCCTTCCAAAAAGCATTGTCCTCAACGCTTGAGTAGTTTTGGATACTTCTGTATAAAATTCTCATCCTCCCATGTGGAATCTTTAGTGGATAAGTTCTTCCACTTGATGAGATACTCCGAAATTGATCGATTTCGTAGCTGTTGAGTTCTTGTTTCTATGATTGCTTTGATTCCAATATGATGTTTCCTTCCTTGTCGAGTTCTGGCAATATTGTTTGAACTGGGAGCTTGTCACCTATAACCTTCTTTAAACATGAAACATGGAAAACTGGGTGCACTGGAGAAGCTGCAGGAAGCTCCAATCTGTATGCCATAGTACCAATCTTTTGCAACACCTTGTACGGATCATAATACTTTGGTGATAATTTATTATCCTTCTTAGCTTAATTGAGGGACATTTGTTTATATGGTTGTAGCCGTAGGAATACCCAATCACCTACATCAAAACTTCTTTCATTGTGATGTTGATCTGCCTGTTGTTTCATTCTATTCTGTGCCAATGTGAGGTTATCCTTTAAGAGTTGGAGAACTTGTTGTTGATGCCCGATGTGATGTTCCACTGCTTGAACCTTAGAATTTTCTCTTAAATATGTTGTGATGGATGTTGTATGATATCCCTAAAGTGCCATAAATGGGGTCATTTTTGTTGCAGTATGGAAGGAAGTGTTATACCACCATTCAGCTAGAGGCAACCATTTGACCCATTGTGTCTGTTTATCAGATACAAAGCAAGGAAGACATCCTTCGAAACATTTGTTTACTATCTCAGTTTTCCCATCAAGTTGAGGATGATAAGATGGGCTATGAGCTAACTGAGTACCGAGACAAGAAAATAATTATGTCCAAAAATTTCTAGTGAAAATGGGATCTCTTTCAATTACAATAATCTTTGAGTTTCCATGTAGCCTTTGAATCGTTTCCATAAATGCAATAGAAACTGTACTGGCTTTAAATGAATGTGATAATGCACAAAAGTTTGCATACTTGGTAAGTCTATCAACTACCACCATGATGACACTCCTTCCTTTGGACTTGGGTAAACCTGTGATAAAATCCATTGAAACCTCCTCCCAACATTGGCTTGGAATGGATAAAGGTTCAAATAGACCTGGGGTCTTAATTGTTTCAACATTATTTTGTTGGAAAACCAAACATTCCACCACAAACTTTTCAATATCCAATTTAAGGCCATCCCAAAAATATTCCTTCTTAACCCTTTGGTAAGTTTTTAAAAATCTTGAGTGCCCTCCTAAGGGAGAAGTGTGCAATTCCATAAAAATATTTTGTTTGAGTTGGGAATTCTTACATAGGTATAAGTGATCTTTGTACCATAACGAATCATTTTTCTAGCTAAATGTATCAGATGTACTAGGATATTGTTGTAACTTTTGAATTAGTGCCAACACTTCATCGTCATTCTTCCATTCATCCCTTGCTTTGTTTATCTAATCTGGTTGGATAATAGAAATGGCACACAACAATGCTTCCACATCCTCATCCTTTCTTGAGAGTGCATCTGTCACAAAATTTTGCTTCCCTTCTTTGTAGATGATTTCAATGTCATAACCCAACATCTTTGTGACCCATTTTTTTTCTCTTCAAAGGATAATATTTTGTTCTAAAAAAGGTATTAAGGACTATCATGATCCCGTTTTTTACCTTGAAGTGTCTTCCATAGGTAGGGTCGCCATTTTCTTAAGTGCATGTAGTATTGCCACTTTCCCTTCTTCATTAAATAGCTTTGTGTAAATAATTTCCTTTAGACTTGGACGACTTTTGAAAGAAATGGGTCTTTCATCTTGCATTAAAACAACACCAATTCCATTTCCTGAAGCATCACATTCCATAATAAAGGTTTTTGTGAAGTTTTTCATAACTAACACTGGTGCTTGGCACATTGCTTCTTTAATATGTTTGAAGGCCTTTGTTGCTTCTGGAGTCCATGAAAATGCATCTTTCTTCAATAATGTTGTTAGAGGTGCTTCTATTCTCCCATAATTCTTAACAAACTTGTGATAATACCCTGTCAACCCGCGAAATCCTCACAGATGCTTTATGGATGTGGGGATTTTCCATTCCTTAATGGCTTTAATTTTGCTAGGGTCTACCTTAACACCTTCATGTGATACAATATGACCCAGATATTCCACCTCTTTTACTCCAAAGAAACATTTGGAGCTTTTTTCATATAATTGTTTCTTGTCCAATAGTTTGAGCACCCTTTCAACATGTTCAACATGATCCTTCCAAGACTTGTTGTAGATTTTTATATCATCAAAAAATACGAACACAAATTTTCTCAGGAAGGGTTCGAAAATGGAATTCATCAAACCTTGAAATGTAGAAGGTGCATTGGTAAGACCAAAAAGCATGACCAAAAATTCATAATGACCCTCATGAGTTCTAAATGATGTTTTCGGAATGTCTTCAGTCTTCATTCTGATTTGATGATATCCTGAATGAAGATCCAATTTGGTGAAGTAAATTGATCCATGCAATTCATCCAATATTCCATCAATGATAGGAATGGGAAATTTATATTTAATAGTGAGCTTGTTGAGCTCCCTATAATCCAGACACATGCGCCATGACCCATCCTTCTTGTGCACCAATACTACTAGAGTAGAGAAAGAACTTTGACTAGTTTTAATTATACCAACCTCTAGCATTTCTGCAACGATACTTACAATTTCACTCTTTTGGGCATAGGGATATTTGTATGACCTGATGTTTGGAGGAACACTTCCTGGAAATAAAATGAATAGCATGATCATGATCAGGAATAGGTGGGAGGCCTTTGGGAGTCTCAAATACCTTGGAATCACTATCCAAGACTTTTTGGAGATATAAAGAAATACATGATTTCTATGTGGGAACCTCTAGTGAACATAATTGTGAAATTACACCTCATTGTTCCTTCTTTAGAAACTTTGTCATACCGTTAGAGCTGATTATCTTTCCTGGTTTCCCTACATTACCCCTTAATTCAACTTCCTTTCCTTCCACACAAAATTTCATGAAAATTTCTTGAAAATTAAAAGCTATTGTACCCAAGGATTGTAGCCATTAGACTCCTAATACAACATCAACACCACCCATTGGAATGGAAAGCATTGGGAATTTAATACTATTTCCCATGGATTGGTTGATATTATGGTACTTTCCAGAGCAATTTATGGTTCCCCACTTGCAACATCACTTGACCCTCCGGTGTGGATGTAGGAATCAATTCATTCCTTGGCTATCTAATTGAATAAAATTATGGGTACTTCCCGAATCAATCAACACTATTACCTTTTTCTTCTTGATATGTCCTTCTATATTGATAGTTTGAGGAGTGGTAATTCTAGCCAATAAATTACAAGATATAGTCAAATTCATTTCTTCTTTATCTAGGGTTTGATCCTGGAGTATATCCTCTTCTTTTGAAATTTCTTGTTCCTTTTCTTCCTCCTTTTCACAATCTATGTAGAATAATTTCTTCTCAACATACTTATGACCTCTAGTGTATTTGCTATCACAACTATAACAAAGCCCTTTTTCTCTTTTTTCTTCCAATTGTTGTCGTGTCAACCTTGTAGGTTGTGGAAATCTAGGGGAAAGAACACTTCCATCTTTATAGTTGTGAGTGGTAGGCTTCCTAGTTGCCATAATTTTTCTTTCCATTTTTCTTGCTAACCTGAATGCCTTCTCCAATGAATCAAGTTCCCAAAGGCGAACCTCATGTTAGATATTATCCTTTAAAGTCCCTATGAACGCATCAATCCTATGCTCCCCTGGAATATCTTTTCCCCTTATTTTCAATCTTTGAAAGTCCTCAATGTGCTCCATCATTGAACCCTTTTGTTTGAGATTTATCAATTGGCTAAAAAAGGTGTTGCTTTTTGTATCCTCATAATATGTTATCATTTCTTCCGTAAAAATTGCCCAAGTGGAAATTTGTTTACGAGAGCAAAGCCATCGATACCATACAAACTGATTTGGTTCCAAATATAAAGTTGCAATACGTACCTTTTGTGTGTTTTTCACATTATGGAGATCGAAAAATTGCTCCATTCGTAGTATCCATATTTCGAGATCCTTGCCATCAAACTTCCTCATATCGATTTTCGAAACATGGTGGGTCTTCAATCCAACATTAGAGTCTATGAAATCATGATTAACATTTCTTTTGTTCTCATCATGAGTTTCCTTTACTACCCTTTCACCATTAGGAACCGTTTGTTGTAGCAACTTATTCAAATTTATCTTCAATTCTTCCATCTTAGCATCCATGCCATTCATCTTAGCCTCCATGCCATCCATCTTAACTTGCATGCCATTCATATTAGCTTCCATGCCATTCATCTTTGCTTCAATTACCTTTTGTGAGAGTGAAATTTGTTGTACTTGGTCTTGTAATTTTGATATATCATGTAGCATTTCTTCCTCTTCTTCATGAGTCATGCTAGAGCTTTCAGGTTTCTTACTAGGTTTTTCCATTTTCTTTCTTCAGTGCATCAATTAATGCTAATAATTATTCATTATTCCCTTTGAATTCCTTCAAACTAATTTTTCAAGCCAATCTTATGCAAAATTTAATAAAAAATTACACACCTATTTTTTCACTTTGTAAGAGCTCGATATTGAATCTGTTGTATCTCTGTAATCGCAAATCTAGAATATCTAAAATCACATCCCGTAGTAGCCCTTTGAGTCTTCTTTCTAAACCTGCAAGTCTGATCAAGATTAGAATCTCCAAGGAAGACTTATGCCACATCTCCCACGGTGGCCTGATTATAGACTAGTTCCATAGAGTGAACTTGTACGAAGTGCCACGTGTCATTGTTTCAATCTTAGTACCTAAACCCGATATACAGAAAATGACACGATGTCCCCTTTCTGAAACTTCTTACGCAATTTTAATCTAATTCTCATAACAAACGTTATGATAATTTTCCCATGTCACTTGTTTGGAATGTAATTCGTGCGTCTAAAAAAACCCTAAATTCATCACATCATATCTCCAAAAATGTAGTAAGACAAGCTCTGGAATACAGTTTTGAAGTTTAGAATGATTTTGGCTCAAATGGGTTTTTCCTTTTAGCTTCTAAAACGTCACAGAACAATAGTTATAGCGAAAATTCCACGATGACCTTTTTGGAGCAGCAAAACCCTAGAATCCAAAGCTCTGGTACCAAATTTTAGGAAACCAACTCACAAAAAGATAGAAAAGATAGATAAACACCTTATAATTAAGCATCTTCGAGGGGGAAACCTCCTTTACATTACACAAATGAACAATTCTTGGACGATACAAATGGCTAACCCTCCCTTCTATATATAGGAGTCTAAGGGGTCACAATATAATCAAGCCGACCTAACAGTGATAACATAAGGGCACAACAATAACAATAGTGGGTTTCTATGGGGCACACTAATAAAAATATGGGGACAATAGGGGCACAATAATAACGATAAGGGATACAATGACAATAGTAATGGGGGAATCACTAGTATTAAAGGGACCTAACTGTTTAGACTATTTCATTGCTTTTCTAATCACTAGTAGTAGAGTAGTTAGATTATATTTTTTTTATTTCAATTGATCACATAGCTTAATTAGTGGAAAGGTAAGTGGCCACATTCCACACATATTTTTCAACTTATTTTTCTATTTCTCATAAGTCACATAGCTAATTAGTAAGGAATAAGTGGCCCATTATCCACGCATCTTGTTACTAACCAAAGAATTTTTATTTCATTATTTTTTGGGACTATGACCAAGTGTCACTACAAAAAGTAAGTAATATATGCTTCCCTTGTGTCTTTTAGGCAATACTGGGTTTGCATATGAAAGCTTTCTTAAAGCACTCAGGTTTCCATCTCCCTTTAGGCATACATAGTGTAATAGGAAAAAGAGTAAGTGGCCCATTATCCAGACATTATTTTTTTTTCATGCAAGGAACAATCCACACATAGTGTAATTAGAGGATATTATAATGGATCACCACATATCCATATATTATCACTTTTTGTATGTTCACTATGCCACTTGCACACACAGTCCAAATCACACACTAAGCTTCTAGAAGATTTGTATAAGAAGGCATCTCGTTTCTGGAGCTTTTTGAACTTATCTTGTTTTGGCTTACATCTCACACCCAAAGAAAAGCAAGACTCTTAAAAGAAACCATAACTTAAACCAACTAAATTCCCCACAAAGGCCACAAAACAATTAATAGTTCAGGATAGGACCATTAGGGGTAGGCATCCCATAATTTTCCATGGGCATCCTACAGCTTTGAAAAATAGAATTTGACTTTTAGGGTGCTTAAAATCCTTCATCCTCCCATGAAATAGACCACCGGAATGTGTCAAAGACCCGATTCAGAGAGGGTCTAGCATAGTTCTAGTGTGTGCAGTACTATTTGGGGCTAACCGACCCATCTAGTGCTCAGCACTAGTAACTAACTACCAAGAATCTAAAGACTCAACTTCTCCTATGGAATGAAGGTATATTAGTGGAAAAAATTAGGGCACCTATACCCATAGGTGGAGTTGAGGGAAACACTAAAGTCTCATCTATTACCTTGGTTGATTCTTCAGTTGCTGGAAAGTGTTGCTAGTTATTTTGGGATATTTCCCCAGTATCCATTAAAAAATATCTTTGCAAGGCCTAGTTACTTTCAGAGTGGTAAGGATGAATAGGTCTTTATAGGATCTTTTGTCATACACAAAAAAAACAAAAGCCATTTTTTGTTTGATTGATCACATAACATAAGTTAATGGGAAAGTAATCATTTTATTTTGGTTTTGTTTTATGTGTGTGATTTACTTGGGTTGATAATTATCTCCTTCCCTCATCACAACAAGTAACACACACTCTAATCGACACCATAGGGGACCCCCTCACTCCCCATCCATATAGAAACTTTCAAAACCTCCCTCCATTGCCAGGAGGTGTATCTGGTCTCTCATCATTTAGGCATTTAAGAAACCACACATCCACCGTTATCTGATCTTCATTTATTGATGTAACTTGTATTTGGACCCCTCCTCGTCAAAGCACCCCATTAACTACCCCTTAGGGGACCCATCATGCAACCCCTCAGGGAACCCCTCACGCAATTGTTATACAAAAAATGAATTCCTCATCATCTCAGAGGAGAAGGACACTTTCACTAGAAGAAAACACTAGGTTACAAGCCCATTTTCTAGGGTAACACACCCTAGAAATAGACAAAATGAGTCATAATGCTCCTTGTGACTTTGAAAATGGTGTTAGGCCCTAGGTTAATGCATTTTTTTCCTAAATGGATGTGTTACTGGATATTTATGAGATTTCGGAGGTTGTTGTATATCTAAACCGGAAATATAATGATAATGGAAATAACCCAAGAATAACAAGATAGAAATAGATAGAAATGCTTATTTATTATCAAAACCCTTATGGTAGGGCAACACCATACAATCACTCCTTATGGAAGGAGAACACTCCACAAGCCATATGCTTGTTCATACCAGAATACTTCTCTTCATGTCTCTCCATGTGGAGTCTCTAGCCTCTATATAGGCCTCATACATACAATACCATGCATCAT
>APFE030371363.1:19814-125360 GCA_000404065.3 Pinus taeda | reverse complement strand
TTTGCTTGCAACTCGGATTGATAGACACAATGATTTTCTCCTTCTGAATCAATCCATGAACCTGCAATACAGAGATACCAGCAAAAAATAACCCTTTTGGTTCCTTAGTTTCCTTCTTTCCTTTAAAAATAAAGTATTTGCTAGGCTCTGTGTCTGTTTGTGTGAGCTTATCCACAAAAATTTTACGGTCAAATTGGTCCATAAGAGCTTTTTTGAAGGCGTCCCAAGTCAAGAACCTTTCATAGCCACGTTGATTCCCTATGTACCATTGCCGTATTTCATAGTCCAAGTAATTGCTCCCCATCTTAAGCTGATTGTAATCATCATCGATGTGATCCAATTCAAAATATTTCTCCATTGTTGCTAGCCATTTGGCTGGATGAGAGCCATCAAATCTATACAAGGCCTTCAATTTCTGATCTAGGTACCCCATCATAAAAAAATTGGCGAAAATTTGAAATTGTCATAGTTTCGTCATTATTGCTCAGAATCTCTATTATAACATGTTTTTGGAAATGTAACAACCATTCTGCATCTGCCCATGTGATAGAAATCCTGATCCAGGCACTAGAATTCCAGATCTGCACTGCTACTCTCCCGCCGTCACCCCAAAATTTCTGAAAAAAAACGCTGATTTTAAATCAGCAATATCTCCCTCATCAGGACTCTGATTCGACTGCTTTTTTTTTTTTTAATTTGGGTGTTTTTTTACAAGAATTCTAGATCTGCAATTAGATCTTGCAGATATTGCACCAGGACGTCTATATCTGTGCGTCAAACGCGCTGCCCCGAAAAATTGTCTACAACCCTACTGATTTTTAGATCAGCGATATCTCCTTCATCCGGACTCCGATTTGACCGATTTTTTTTTTGAAATCGGCTATTTTTTCACAAAGAATATAGATCTACAATCCGATTTTGTATATCTTGAAGGAAAACGTACAGATCTTATTTGCAAATTCGCCGCCCCGGAAATCCTGCAAAAATGAAAAAAAAATTCTCCACTTTTGTGCCCAAGAAAGTGCTCTGATACCACTTGTTGTATATCTAAACCGGAAATATAATGATAATGGAAATAACCCAAGAATAACAAGATAGAAATAGATAGAAATGCTTCTTTATTATCAAAACCCTTATGGTACGGCAACACAATACAATCACTCCTTATGGAAGGAAAACACTCCATAAGCCATATGCTTGTTCATACCAGAATACTTCTCTTCATGTCTCTCCATGTGGAGTCTCTAGCCTCTATATAGGCCTCATACATACAATATCATGCATCATTACCATGGTTTACTCGTACCATCAACTAATACCATGGGCCCATTACATTATTATTAACTACTTGTGGTCCCTTACATGACATGGGTTAACCACCTTATTTATTACTATGGCCCATCCCATTATTACATTATTACCTTGGGTACCTCCCTCGGTACCCCATATTACCCCCCCTAGGTATATAACAGAGGTCAAAGCACAAGTTGACTAACTGACACTCCGCTTTTCACTCAGATGTCAACCCAAAAAGCTAGAAACATCCGCTTCAGTCCTAACTAAGGACATTTCTATTCCTAATAGAGCTTTGCAAGAAGGGAAAGATAAATAAATCGAGGCAAAATCCAATCTTTTTCTACTAATTGGAACTCATGAAGCAATTGGCAAGGAGAGAGCCTCTCCTCATCTATAAATTAGAAGCTTGGAAATTGTAACATAGATTAGAATTATTAAGACAAGTATTGTTATGGTGTCAAAGAGTTGAGAGGGAGGGGGAAAGGAGCCAACAAGCTAGGGAAATACTTGATTCAACAACCATGGTTGTAATCATTCTTCTCTCATCTGATAATATAGATCTTCTTTTTTTTTGTCTACTTGATGATGTTGAAAACTCCTTTCTGTATATGTTGATGTGGATTCAAAACTGATGATTATCTTATATGCATGCCAACTTTATCTATTCCTACATGTCTTGTCTATATGTAGGTTCTCCTCTAGGAGCAGGTGAAGCGTTCCTCCCTTTACCACACTTAGATCTCTAGCGAAACTTCACTAGAGACTGAGAGGTAACTCTTTTCCTTTACTTTGTTGATTATAAGAGTAACATGAATATGTGCATGTATCTTTGAAGAGTTGTAGGTCACCTAATTTTGTATTCCTTGGGTCTCAGGAGACCCGAGAGGGATTTTCTATCTACAACCACCAATGCATTAATCCCTGCAGTAGAATTGGTGACTCCACTGGGGAAGACTCTTAGTTCCTAGTTTTTCTCTTCTTGTTCCTAGATCTCTCTTTCTCTCCAGACCTTCCTTCTCTTTAGGATTCACATTGTAATCACCCTTTGTGCTTCTTAACCTCTATTGCTACTCACAACTTCTTATCAAACCCTAACTAGATCGTTTTTGCACCATGTTTCTCTATAACACACTTCCTTGTGCAATCCAGAGCGCAATAACGTTTCCAGTGTCTGAAATAGAGCATTAGGCCTACTACTAACTCTCTGCTTGTCCTTCTGAGGAGTGTTAGTGAACCAATAGCTTGATAGCCACCCATTTCTGTAGATTCTTAGGTTTGTAGGTTTCCTATGGTCTGGCCTTGGGATCTAGAACTATGAAGTTTGCTTGCATGCTCATTTTTCTTTTTAGAAAATAGCTTAATTGCATTTTATTTTTAGGAAAAAGGAAAATGAAAAAATTTACTTTAGGTTTTTGTTTTAGCTAGTATGTTTATTTTTATATTGGTTTATTTTTTAGACCATTGTATGTCTACATTTTGTGCATGTGTTTACTGCATTTGGATGTATATTTTTGAAATGATGTATAATCTCTTCGTGTAAGAAGCTCTTTCATCGAATGAAAAACTTAAAGCATATTTCTTGGATGGTTTGAGTTAGTGTCTCATTAAACTCCATATGCCAACACCCCCTCCGAAGACACTAATACAAGTTCACATAAAATTAGTTCTTAATAAAATTAATCAGCAACTCTTTTTTGAGTTTACATACAAATTAGTCTAAGCTAGGATCTTGGGCTAGGAAGTGGTGATTAAATTGACCAAGATCACAAAATTGATACTAGTGTCATCAATGAGAGTAAAATATTGTTTCATTCATATCATCTGGGACCGCTCCCCTCACAAAAGAGTTAAATGCGAGACAAAATTGGAATCTGAGAGAAGGTATCCCACCATCGATTTCATTTCCACTATGGATTATATGTATTGGGGATCGCCTTGAGGATATCGTAGTTGAGTCGGGGACTTAGGTATCCTTCCCACACAACATATTGTCTATGACCATGACCCCCCTAGTGGTGTCTATGATTTGAGGTAAACTTAGTGGCCATAATTTTTAGGGATCAACACATGGTGATTGGGACGGGCTACCCTGGTACCTAAACAAATGAACCTACTCCATCTTTGGTCTGCTTAGAGGTGATTGTTTTCATGAGAGTGCTTGGCCCCTCACATCGAGGTTTAGGTGAAGCTCGGGAGTAATTGTAACATTAAAGTTGGTTGACTCTTTATTTTATCCACTATGATACTGGGATTCATCTCTAGTGAGTGGTGGTTATCAGATAGAGTTATGTTCCCTAGCTGCTTGTTGATTTCCCTTAGAGTATTCTTTTTATTTTGAGGTGTTGGATTGTTAACACTAAGAATATAATAAATATCACTTTAAAATTTTTTATAAAATATATTTTTCATCGTGGCTACATTCTTCCCTTCTCGTCTATCTAGACGACAACGAGGTCTTCCTCCATTGACTCTGGAGGACCTGTCGAGCTTTACTGATTTGGATTCTCCCTCTCTAGGAAATCAGTCTCTAGTGTCTAACACTAAATCAGATAACACTTCCCATGAAACCATACTCCATGAAGAATTTTTTAATGAAGGAGTAATATCTCCTTACAATCCTCCCTCACCAATCCTCTTGGACGAGTGTTGGTTTAGGTAGCACCTATACCTGTCATGTCTTTGTTAGTACCCACATCCAATATTCTTTTAATGACTAATGGGTCATGTTCCTTTATGGAGAATTTTTCTCCATCATAACTTCCCCAGCTATGGTCAGTACTACATAGCTTTTTGGTTACCCTACTATTCAAACCATGCCGAGTCTAAGCAACCTAGTTATACCAACTATGAGTGGAATCCATCGCATCCTGGTTTCTACCCCTTTCATGTTAGCTCATGTACCTCTAGCTATCACTCCTAGTAACACTATTAGCAAGACTACCTTTAGTAACCCTTTTGGTTGGAACCCATTGCTAAGTTCTAACCCCCAAGTTCAGATGCCTAGGGGCAATGTTCCCAACATTCATATACTAGTCGGAGGCATTACGGTTCCCCTTCTGTCTTTAGGACAACCTAGGTCTTTAATGATCAACTTACCTCCTCCAAGTGGACACTATTCTAGTGTTAGTCATGTGCCTATTGCCAACTATATGGATAATGGTATCTCTCAACCTGGTCTTTCTACATCCATTTAGTCACACCCACCTCAACCACAATTGAGTCAAAAAGACACTTTTTATCCTCGGGAAAACCAACCTGTTTCTCCCCAGCCTAATATCCCTTATGGACTATCATGTTATATGACTACACTACTACAACTTGGAGGTTATTATCCGAGGAATTCTATGTGATCGGTTGGAAATAACTTGATGGGGGGGCCCTTTGGTCCTTCAAGTCATTCTTCATCACCTTGTTCAAACTTGGGGGCACCTACACCTTTTCCTTTGCTGGAAGCACTTGATATCCCTAATCTATATAAATTGACTAACGATCCCATCAATAATTACTTGCATTGGCTCCCTATCCCAAACAAGATACATGTCGACATTCCGAAATTTGAAGGGAAACAAGGGGATGACCTGGCTACACATGTCACCACCTACCATTTATGGTGTGTATCAAACTCCATGGTTAACAACAATATTCGGCTCAGAATCTTCCCCTACACCCCTATTGGCAATGCTACCAAATGGTAGATTGGGTTACCATGCATATCGGTCAATACATTTTGTGCCCTAGAAATGGCATTCTAAAGAAATTATAGCTTCCTATATGGTACAAAACTGGAACGTAACTCCTCACTACTTTATGCCAGGACAACTCTACCCATATCTCTGATCATATCCATGAATGGAGACGTAGGAAGAAGCTTGTCAAAGCCCCCATTCCAGATTACCAGTTAGCATATTGGTTATGCAAGTGACTTCTTCCCCAAATTTTCAAGGATATTTTTTTAGGTGGTGCGGTCACGGAAGACCAATCCATTCATCATGCCTAGCATTTAGACTTGATCTACTCATTGTCTGGTACACTCTATGATGTAATCCCCCATGCCCCTTGAACTTTCAATGATCCCACTACTTAACAACTCGATGTGCATGCTGATGGCCTCGTCGGTACTACTTTTGGGGCTATTGTAAAAACAGTCAGTGGGCAAGTTGCCCAATTATCTATCGATACTACTCCTACTACCCAATCGATAGCTCTTCCGACCATTGCAATCAACTCTATGTAGTATACAAAAAATCCCAGTAGTAACAATAAGAATAATAAGAAAAAGACCTCTCCTTCTGAGGAGCAACCTACTACATAGAACAATCCCAAACAAAACATTACTGCCAAATATGATACTGGGTAAGAAAAATTTGTCAAGTCCCCTTGCAAGATCTATGCGGAGGACCATATGACTTGAAAATTTCCTCATCTGCAGGAATGCACAGACCTTCTTGCTCAAAATTACATTGGTCGTACCCCAACAGTCCTAAACAACCATTTCCCTACTTAGCAACAACAACATCTTATTTCAAACCCACCACAACCCCCATAAGGGGGAAACAACGGTTCACATCCTCCTTCCTCAAGTGAAGGATCATCGGCTGTTTACACCTTT
Organism: Pinus taeda; assembly: GCA_000404065.3. NCBI lineage: Eukaryota > Viridiplantae > Streptophyta > Pinopsida > Pinales > Pinaceae > Pinus > Pinus taeda. Next base: position 119,455 of record APFE030371363.1, on the reverse strand, counting down.
GAAATGGTTGATCTACAAACATGAGCCAATAATTATGGAAATCTAGTCACTAATGCTCATGAAATTTCCTCAAGTTCAAAGCCACCATTGCCTAATGATCTTCATATCAAAAGGCTTGTCATTAACCTTGTGATTCATCCCCCCAAATGCGAATTTCATCGCACGAAACACAATACCTCTGGATGGGATACCCAAAACTATGGGATTGTAGAATATTTTGCACAAGCACCTTCAACCATGTATGCCCTCACGATATTACAAAACACAACAAAAAGCTTTGCTTTCGGTCATTGGTGGAATTTACCCTTAGGATTCCATGCTATAAATTTTTTACATGGATAAGATTAAGCCTCACCTTTCCCACCATCTTTCATTTCAGGTGCAAGTTATATTGCAAGGTAGAGCTATTCATATAATAGTTACTTACAAAGATCCTTTTACCTACGTAATGTCTAATTCATTGTTTCTCACCCTGGGTTCTTCCACTCTCACATCACCGTCGAGTACCCGTAAAGTGTTTGATGGCCACAATTTCATCCCTAAAGGATACCTTTCTAGCTACCCATCACTCTGAGTGGTAAAATGTTAATGGTGGATATTGAATTCATGGATCATCATCTCGACTATAATCTTCTTTTGGGCCGTAGTGGGACTTATGCCATGACTTCCATTGTTTATTCGATCTTCCGACTCATCCTCTTTCTATTGGATGGGAAAATAGTCACAATGGACCAGTTGTCCTTATGTACCCCATATTACTCCCTGTTACCTAGTAGCACAATGCCCTTAGTGGGTGGTATACCTTAATCTTGTGTCAGTGTAGATACCAGTCTTTTGAAGGGTTCCTCCCTTTTGGGTTGCTTTCCTATCTAGCGGTTCAAGGTTCCACAAATTGTTTCTATGGTCTCTACCATTCCTCATGACCTGACTGATCCCTAGATCCTCCCAGCCCATTCAAAAATTGACTCTTATGGAGAACAAATGTCGCTTTCACCAGCTGAATTGGCTTATCAAGCCATTCAATCTACATCAGATTCTTTCGCTACTTTGGTTATGACCAATGGTAACACTTCCTCTCCCATCACTTCTCCGTCAAATGATCTCCTCAATGAAGCCTTACCTTTGGACGAAGCTATACGAGGGATCATATCTTTAGAAGAGCGACCTTGGGAAAATTCACATCATCGCAATTCGATATATGATTCGGACGGGACACCTTTAAAAATCCTCCCTTTTGACCCACCTGATATTGTTCCTTTAACTTATACGACTATCCAAACTATGGATTCAAAAGGTAACTTGGGAAGTCTTTCAAAGACTATGAATCTGGGCCAAAATAGATATCATAAAAAATGTTCAAATTGGAGCTAATTGTAGTCCTAAGGAAATTGTAAGCTTCACCTGCCTTTTGAAGGAATTTCGCGATGATCTCACTTGGTATTACGAGGAAATGCTTGACATAGACCCTTCTATTGTCGAGCATGAGGTCAAGAAGCTTCGAGCACTATTTTTATGGTATTTTTCTCACTTGTTAATCCAAAAAACCTTAAGCTTCCTTCTTTGGGCTCGTTAAACTACCACGAAGAAGGCCGAGCCTTCTTTTTAGGGACTTTTTCTTTCTTGTAAAATTAAAAAAACCCCCTGTTACCTTCTTCGGGCTTGTAAAACTCCTACAAAGAATATATGAGCACATTCTTTTTTGTGATTTTTTCTTGCTCTCGAACTAAAAAATCCTCAAGTTACTTTCTTTGGCCTCATAAAAATCCTATGAAGAAGGCCTAAGAAATTTTTTTTACCTCTTTTTCTCGCCCCCTAAAACTGAAAAAGACATATCGAGTTTTCTTCATCTGACTCGTTACAATTTTATGAATATCTATCGAGTTTTCTTCATCTGAATCATTAAAATTTTATGAAGACATATTAAGTTTTCTTCATCTGACTCATTAAAATTTCATGAATAATGTCGATTTCACTTTGTCTTCTCGTACTCGTAATAAAATGAGGTAGATGTCTATTGAGCATAGGTTTAGCACTTTATCCGAACTCAATGGACTAACTTATGGAAAAGGAAATTTGTCGAGTATTGATCCAAAATTAAATAGGAATGTAAAAAATTACAGATATAACCATAAATATAGAGATGCAGTAGAAATAACACTTCATTTCATTAATATCAAAATACTGAAATATGTTTACAAACATAATGGAAATAAACTAGCTCGAGCAATGGTAGATTATCTTTGAGAAGAGATGTGCCAGTTACATGCCTTTGAACTATGTTACAATGGGGTTTAAGGTACTATTTATTATTGAACAACAAGTGAAAACCCTAAAAAACCAAAACCCTAACCCTAGGAGATCGGACGCCAAGAGCTTGTGGGCCCTGATAGGGTTAGTTGGGAAGTCAACTTCCCGGGGTCATAATTTATTCATATTATTTTCGTTTAGTGCATACAATACCTTGTTGGAAATGTCTCTCTAAATACTACATGATTTGTTTCTCCTATGGCAATAGGATTTCTACGAAACTCAAGAAACGTCATTTAGGGGGTCAAACTGCTTCGGAAGTTCAAGACTTGAAAAACTGCGAAAAATAGTAAATGTTGAAATAAACAAGAAAACAAATGAAACCAACTGGAGGTCTAGGTGGAATAGGTAAGTGGAAACTAATATTCACCTGGATGATTCCTCCCTCCTTAGGAAGCAATGGTCCCCATTGCGTGCAGATCCTCCATGAGGTGAGGAAATTTCGGTTGAACCTCGTCCCTGGTGAAGGAGTTGGTCTGCTTTGATAACTTGATGTAATTGGATCCTCTATTGGAAATTTTTCTTGATCTATGTGTCCATGATTTGATCAGTTGTGGCATGTTCCATGCAATCTGGGTTTAGCCTTATTGGTGTAGCTTTGTTCTGCAATATCGGATGTGTTCAACAATGGTGGAAAGTATGGCCAAAGGTGGTCTACATTGAACATTGGGTGAAGAACAAGGAATGGTGGGATGCTAAGCCCAAAGGCATTATCCCCTATAACCTTGGTGATGGTGTATGGATCATATCGGAGTGGGTGAAGCTTGTAGTGGGGTCTAGTGAGGCACTCCTTCTACAAATGTAGCCAAACTTTGTCGCCCACTTGGACCTTGTGTGGCACTCGATGTTGATCATAGCATTTCTTGTAGTTAGCATTGGCTTTGTCCAATATAGCATGGACCTTCTGGAAGATGTGTTCAATGTACATAATGAATTCATTAGCCCTATAGGCTTCGAACTACAAGTGATTTGAATCTACCTGAGTATCTGCAAATGGTATGGCCACATCAATGGGACATAATGGCTAAAATCCCATCCCTACCTAAAAGGGGCTATGGCCCATTGAGCTATGGAGATCTTTTTTGTAGCTATGTTATACATAGGGGAGGATTTCATCCCATGTAAATGGATGCTTTGAGTTGTACATGTGTAGAATATGTATGATCATCTTGTTGACAACCTTTGTTTAGCCATCAGTTTGGGGGTGGAATGTCGTTGACTTAGTAAGTTTGGTATCCAGCATCGACTAGAGACTTGACCAAAATGTACTTAGGAATCTATTGTCCCGACCTGAGATAATGGACTGTGGGATCCAAAAGTGTACCCACACTCACTTAAAGAAGATCTTAGAAGTGGCCTCTAGTGTGATACTCTTCTTGCAGGCTGCCATGATGGAAATCTTAGAGAATTTGTCGATGACCATGAAAATGTAGTCATTGTTGTGCTTAGTAGAAGGAAGGCCCAACATGCAATCTGTGGATATGGATTCCTAAGGTCAATTGGGAGTAGGTAGAGGAGTATATAGGTCTTGCTTTTTGATGTATGGTTTGGAAATGGTGCAAGCAGTGTAGGATCTAATGTACTTCCCAACATCTTGATGAAGTTTTGGCTAACAAAAATACTTCTAAAGTATTACCAATTTTTTCTCTAGTCGAAAATGTCCAACGACCCGACTGTATTGCACCTCCCAAATAATCTTGGCACGCTTGCTTGAAGGAACATAGATGTGTCCCAAGTGGCATAACAGTGCATCCTGGAGGTGAAAATTTGAAACTTGCTTCCTTTCTAGGAGTATTTGATATGTGTTGTCAAATTCTACATCACTCTTGTAAAGATGCAACCACCCCGAAGTGTCGTGCCCACAGGAATCGAGCATAGTGATCAGTGCCTTGACTGGTGGTTGGCTAAGGCAATCTGCAACATTATTGGTGTTTCCCTTCTTGTACTTAATGTTCAAATGGAATTGTTGTAGGTATGTGGAAAATTTATGATGGAGATTATTATGCAACTTCCCTTATGTTTGTATGAACAACAGGGGTCAATGGTTTGTGTGGATGACCATTTCCTTCCCCATAATATAATGCTTTCATTGACGGCAAGCCTGCACAACGCTTTATCATAAGTGGGATATTTTTAGACTGTGTTTGAAAGTTTCTCACTGTGGTAAGCCACTGGATGCCCCTACAAAGTAAGAACTACACCAATAGCATAGTCAAAGGTGTTTGTCTCAATCTCAAATGGTTATTGTAGGTTTGGTAATATGAGCACCCATTTAAACCAGAGGGGATGCTTCAACTCGAAAAACACCTTCTATTGGGTTTTAGACCAAAAACACTTTTCTTTCACTCTACCTGATGAGGCTCATCAATAGGTAAATTATATGGGTCTTAATGCCACTCTCTAGCTTATTAAAATCAAATTTTCTCACAGTTATTTACATATTTTATTATATTTTTCTTAGTCAGAAGAGTAAAAGTGAGATGTATGTCACGTGGCCTAATGTGAATTGATCGTAGGATTTGGAGCATTTTTTGGGCTATTTTAAGTGCAGGAACTCAAAGTAGACAAGAAAGAAGGATTTTAGGAGACTCGGTCTCCCTCCTTAACTTGTCAATCATTCAAACATTCCTCCACCAAATCTCATCATCTTGGAGTTACAAGTAGCCAAGCCAACCGAGTTCATTGGTAGCCAAGCCAGTGACAATCAAGACAAATCATTCTCGAGTTTGGGAGCCAAGTCTCCCTAGTTTTAAGGAATTTGTTGGTAGCTTTGTTTTGTATAATTAAAAAGGCCAAGGGCCTCATTAGGATTCAACTTTTTATTGTGGCCAAGAGGAAATTTCGAGCTAAGATATTGTTATTGTTATTCTTATGTTATTTTTGACATTTTGATTATAATGGAAAGGTTTCCTTGATCCATCATTGATTTGACTCAGAGGGTTGAAGCTCTTGTGTTAGGGCTCAATCCCAGTAGAGGTTCCTCTTTTTGTACATGTATTCTTAGATTATAATCATAGTTATTTGTAGAAGTTATTTATGCTTTCTTAATTTACAAGTATGTGAATGGTTTTTTAGTTTTGCTTCCATTAATTGAAGAATTAGATCAATGGTACAGTAGTGAAATAAAATACTTCAGAAAATCTTGTCGCAGTGGCCTCTTCCTCATGGGATCATGGTTTGAGGGCCCCACTCCCACAACCCCAAAAATAGATTTATCTTTTGATCATTGCATAGCTTAGGATTTCTTGTTGAGTATATCACTATTCATAGTTTCTTAGAAGGACATGCAATTTTACTTTTGGTTTCCTGAGTTTGTTCTAGTCTAGAAGTCTTTCATTGCATAGATTTAGTCATTAGCCATCAATAAAACTATTTCTCAAATTCAACTCATATTTTCCATCTTTACATAAAGTTGTGCATGAATGAAGAAAAGAATATATGTTGTTGTAGGAGTTTTTGATCTGTGGGGAGGAACTCATTCCACTAGCCTCATCTAAGCCTTCTACATCTACTGCCAAAGCCTACCAACCACTAATTCAGATTTCTGTTTTGTAGCCACCGTGGACAGCCATCTTGATAATATCCAACCATCCTAAAGGGTTGGGTTGATCCTTGGGTAGTTTTCACCTCCCCCGTACCTCATTCCACCATCAGGCATCTTCCTAGCACTTCATTTCACCTTCCCTACCTTCCCATAACCTTTAGCAAGTTTCCTATAGTAAACCAAGATATCCTATAGTAACTAGGACATCTTGTAGTAACTATAGGAAACCCTGCAACAACCTGTTTTGGACTATTTTGGGAATAAATTATTATCTGAGCCTAGGGTAGGCCCTCAAATGATTCCATACCCCTCAATTCCATTTTGGACCAAATTTTCCATGCCTTCCTCCCCTACAAAAGATCATCTTGTTTATCTTAGAATTTACATTTCTAAATGGAAAATCAAAGGACTCTTTTCTGTAGTATTTAGCTAGTGCATGCATACATCAATCATAGTAGTGTTAGGATAATTTCCATGCCTACGTATTCCATATAGCTAGATGATAGTATGCAAGGTTAATTAGTTCTCTTCTGCAAGTAATCTATGTTAATTCTTAGCTAGGTCATTTCATAGCACTTCCCATCCAACACTTTTTATTTTCCCACAATAGGCAAGCAATTACTTTTTGTATTAAAGATAACTTACATTCACTATCAGTAGTCAGCCTCCTTCTATTCAATAAAAGACTGGTTTGAAAAATCCTAGTGGTCTATCACCCCAATTAGAAAGTGACAAGAGTGGGTTGTTGCATCTACTATGCATATAGCATTGTCACCTCCAAGTTTGTATGAACCCTGAGTTGATAAAGTAAAGTTGGTCGCCTTAGGAGTTGCAACACCCTTGCTTAAATACTGGGGCTCACCACTTCCCTTGGTGACTTGAATTTAAGGCCAAGTGATATGAGAGAACCCCAAGCCGAACATTCGGTAGAAATTAGCAAGCCCCAAAAATTTGTTGAGCTTTGTTAGAGTGGTTGGGGCTTGCCAATCCTAAATGACTTGCATCTTGGTTGGGTCCACATGCACACCCTTCTCATCAATTATGTACCCCAGATATTGAACCTGGGTCATGCCAAAAGTTCATTTCTCCAAATTGGCACACATATTGTGTTATATAGGAAAATGACCTCATCAACTCAGAGGAGAAGAGCAAGATGACTGAAGGACTAACCAAGTTCACAGGCCCATTTTCCAAGCTAAGGTTGTCTACGAACTAGCAACCTGCTTTGTAAAGCTTCATAGCAAGGCTAAGCGTGAATTAGTGCCTAGGGTAACTATGTTTGCTACCTCGAGAAGGGCGTTGGTAAACCTAATTGAGCTCCTATGGGTCAAAGGAATGAGTTGACCAAGAAATATCCCAAGATTCTATCCTATGTGAGTTCACAAAATAACATAAACATCAAAACTTGACTTGTTTGGAGGAATTACTAATTCCTAATGGAGTCTACAATTGGGAAAGAGCACAAAGGCATGGAAACATCAATGCTTTTTCCTAATGGAACTCGTGAAGGATTTGGCAAGGCTTATCCTCTTATACTATATATGAAAGGCTAGGGCCATTGTGGAAGAGGTCAAAACATTTGAAAGGATTTCTTATTTGACTCTTGAGCATAGTCTCTGACTAAGGCATAGCAAGAGGTTAAGAAGGGAGAGAGAGAGAGAGGAGTTGGAGGAGTAAGGAAAGGCTAATACAACTGATGGTTGTACTCACTCTTTTCTACATCAATATAGAATTGTAATTGCGTTGTCCACTTTGCAATGTTGGTAGTGTAATTTGTTTACATATTTATCCAATGTCCTTATTATGCATAGCTTAGATATATGAAATTAGATATCTTTATATGTTAATGCATTGTTTGTCAAAGTTATATGTTGTGATATTACGCTTGTCTTATCTATGTGCAAGTTTTGATTTGGAGCTAGCTCAAGGGTCTTCCACCTAGCTACATTACGCTCTCTAACAACACCACACCAAGACTTGAGGTAATGAGTCCTTCTTCCTGCTTTGATTCTCATTTTCTTAACATAGATATGAATGCATATTTGTGACAGATGCAGCTAATCTAATAGTCTACCAAGGATCCCACGAAGATCCTTGAGGGTTTCTACATCACCAAACACCTATGCATTAATCCTTATAGCAGAATTGGTGACTCCACTCGAGACTGCACTTAATTCCTGGTTTTCTCCCAAAATTCCTAGATCTCTCCTTCTTCCAAGCCTTCATGTACTTCTTGATCCCTTTTCTAACCACTCAAGACTATACATCACCCTTCTCTCAGTGCTCAACCCTAGATCTAATCCCCAGCCTTATTTTTTAGCCTTTTTCCTTACTAATATTATCTTCTAGTGTAACCAGTGCTTTATAAAGCACCGTGGCCTCACACATAGTCCTTTAGTGCCGCAATTACCTCTTTGTATCCTCTATTACAAAGCATTAGCTAGCCCCTTCTTAATAAACAAACTGCTCTGTGACCTCGTGGGTTGGGAAATATGCTTGTAGACTGATCAGGGATCTGCAGCTGTGATTGTTTGATAGATTTGTTTCCTGAACACAATTTTTTTTGAGAAAATAAATTTACTTCTTAAAGTTTTTGTTTTCATAAAAGAAAAAATATAAAATTTTTATTATTTTCTGCTTAGTTGGTTAGATATGCATTATTTGGTTTCAAAAGTTGTTAGTGAGCATTGTTAGTTCTATCAGTTGTGCTAGTTTTTTTACTGAACTGGATGTAGGTATATATATTGATGTATGAATGGCTCTCCCTTTGTAGAAGCAACTTCTTCATCGAAAGTGAAATTTACTAGCATTGTTTTTGCATGATTTGAGTCAGAGTCCCATATAACTTCATACGTCAACACCCCTACCGAAGACTCTAACGAAGTACATTCAAAATTCACCTAATAAAATCAATCAACAACTCTTTTTAGAGTAAACACACATTAGTTTAAGCTAGGATCTTGGGTTAGGCAGTGTGCGTTAATTTCCCAAGATCATACACTAAAACTAATGTCAATAACAAGATTAATCCTTCTTCACTCATGCTATCTGGGACCACTTCAGTAAAAGTAGAGCTAAATACGAGATAGCATCAGACTGTAAATGAAGCTAGCCCACCTTTGCTTAAATCTCCTTTGGGTATTCTATGTATCGGGGGTTCCTTCGTGGATATCGGACCTGATTCGGGGACTTAGGTAGCCTGCCCACACAACGTGCTATCTGCTACTATGTCCCCCTTGGTAGTCTCTATGATTTTAGGTATCCTTAGTGACCATACTTTTAGAGACGAACACAAGGTGAATGGGGAAAGCTTCTCTTGTACCTAACATAGACGAACCTACTCTGTCTTTGTTTTCTGGGAGGGTGCTCGTCTTCATGAGAGTACTTGGCCCCTTAATTTGAGGTTTGAGCGAAGCTCAAGACTAATTGTAACTATACATTTGGCCAACTCTCTCTTTTATCCATTGTGATATTGGGTTTCATCTCCAGTGATCAGTGGTTATCAGACAGGCTCATTTCCCTTTGCTTGTTAATTAATTTCCTTAGTGTAGTTTTTATGTTTTAGGTGCCAAATTGTTATCACTGAATCTTTAATAAATATCAATGAAAAATCTATTGATAAAATTTGAACGTCACTGTGGCTACATCTGACCCTCATCGTCAATCTAGACGGTTGTTAGGACTTCCCCCATGCATTGTGGAGGATCCGTCAAGCCATAATGAACATGATTACCTGTCTTCAGGCAATCAGTCTCCATGATCTAACATTGAATCAGTTTGGACATCCCACAATTCAAGCTTACTGGAATATTTCTTTACTGAAGGCTTCATTCCTCCATACAATCCTCTAATCACGAATCCGTTGGGACAAATCTTGATTCCAATTGAATTTGTACCTCATATGTCTTATGTTGGACCTACACCACCCATCCCATCGATGACTAATAGGTCATGGGCTTTTGTGGACACTTTTGGTCCACCGCCACCTCCCAAGTCGACAGTCAGTACCACAACTATGATGGCAAACCTTGTTATCCCACCTGTCCCAGGTTCAAACGCTATCATGACACCCAACATGAGTGGAACCCAGTACATGCTAGTTTCCACCCCTTTTGTGTCAACTCCCATACCTTTGGCAACTGCTACATATAGCTCCCTATAATGCTGCATATAGTGCGGTTAGCAACAGTCCCGTCAACAACCCCTTTAGTTGGCATCCATTGTTTAGTTTTAACCCCAAGGTTTAGATGCCTGGGGGCAATGTTCCCAATATGCATATACTGGTCAAGAATCTTATAGTTCCCCCTCCATTTACAGGACAACAGGGACAGTCATTGATTGACATGAACCCTCCTTATGTCAGTCAAGGACCTATACTTAATTAAATGGTGAGTGGGATCCCTCAACAAGGTCCCAATCAATCCATATGGGCACCCCACTCTCAACCTCAAATGAGTCAAGGGGGCATCCCTTATTCTGAGGGCACTTGCAACCCTCAGTCTAACAATCCCTATGGAAAATCACAGTACACAACTGTACCCCAAGGAAATTAATATTCCACACATCTTGTGTATAATATTGGGAATAACATGATGGGAGGATTGCAAGGATCCTAAATTCATATGCCATTTCCTTGGTTTGATTTGGGGGCATCAAACACCTTGCCTTTCCTAGTAACACTTGATATCCCTGACTTGTACAAACTCACAAATGACCCCATCTATCACAATTTACTTTGGCCTCCAATCCCGCACAAAATTTTGATGGACATCCTGAAGTTTGAAGGGAAACAAGGGGAGGATCCAGGTATGAACATCACCACCTATCATTTATGGTGTGTTTCTAACTCCATGGTGGATGATATTATCCAGCCATGGCTCTTTCCCCGCACCCTTACTGGCAATGCAGCCAAGTGGTACATTGAGTTACCACATGTGTCAATCAATACCTTTGGTGCTTTAGCGATGGAATTCTTTAAGCATTTACAACTACCCATTTGCTATGAATCTAGGACGGAACTCCTTACTTCATTACCTCAGGACACCGCCACCCACATCTCTGATCATATCCATGAATGGAGATGTAGGCGGAGGCTAATCAATCTCCCCTCCCAGACTATCTATTAGTGGATTGGTCCTCTAAATCTCTTCTCCCCCAAATCACTAAAGATGTCGCCTTAGGTGGTGCGATCACTGAAGACCAATCCATTCGTCATCCCAGCACTTGGATTTGATATATTCACAGTCTGGCACTTTATACGACATAATTCCCAATGCCCCTTGAAACTCTAATGCTCCCGCTACTAAACAACCCAATGTGCATGCCGACAGTACTATCAGCACTACCTCCAGAGCTGCTGTAAAACAACTTAGCAGTCACATTGCCTAGTTTTTAGTTGACCCCTCTACCAAGTTGAATGCTCTTCCTACCACCATGATAAAATTTGTGTAGTCTATGTAAAAACTTGGCGGTAAGAACAAGAAGAATAAGAAAAAGGTCGCTCCTTTAGAAGAGAAATCAACCAAGCAGTACAACCCAAAGGAAAAGGTTGTTGCTCCCTCTGATGATGGAAAGGACAAATGGCCAAATTCCCTTGAAAAATCTGTGCGGAACACCATATGACATATCATTGTCTCAGTCTCTAAGAATGCATAGATTTCATTGCTAAAAAGGACATTGGAAGGATCCCTACAGTCCTAAATAACACTTTCCCTGCTCAACAACAATAACACCTTATTACAAACCAACCCCAACCCCCGCAAGGGGGAAATGGCAGTTTGCATCATCCTTCAGCTGGTGAAGGACCATCTACCATTTTCACCTTTCAAATGGTAGATCTTCAAACTAGAGCCAAAATCTATGCAGCTCCAGTCGCTAATGCTGAGGAAGCCTCCTCAAGTCAAAACCCACTGCCACCTAACAATCTTCATATCGAAAGGCCGGTTGCTAATCTAGCGATTCACCTGCCAAAAGGGGCACTTCATCACACAACACATAATACATATGCACGTGCTACCCAAAACTACAGTATTGTAGAAGATTTGGTGCAAGCACCATCAGCTATGTCGGTGCTCAAAATATTTGAAACCTGTCCAGCACAAAGGAAATCTATGCTTTCAGCGATTGGTGGGGTCGACTCTTAAGATTCCATGCTTGCAATTTTCGACATGGACAAATGTAAACCTCCCCTTTCACACCAGCTTGCATTTTAGGTGCAAATATTTTCGAAAGGGTGAGGGGTACATATAACTGTCATTGACAAAGGTGCTTCAACCTATGTCATGTCGGCTTCAAGTTGGCTTGCCTTGGGTTCTCGAACCCTATCTCTACCATCGAATTCCCTCGAGGCATTTTATGGCCATAAATCCATCCCAAAATGTTACCTTGCCAACTACCCCATCACTCTGAGTGGGAAAATGGTAACGGTGGACATTGAAGTCATAGATCGTAAACTTGACTATAATCTGCTTTTGGGTCATGGTTGGACTTATGCCATGAATTCATTGTGTCTTCCATCTTCCACCTCATCCTCTTTCCATTGTATGGGATAATTATCATAGTGGACCAATTTTCCCTCTGCACCCCAAATTACTCCCTGTTTCCTAGTAGCATTGTACCTTTACTGGCTGGAATACCTGACTCTCATGTCAGTATCAATACTGGTCTTTTGAAGGGTTCTTCCCTGATGGGATTTTTTCCTCTCCCACTACCCACAATTCCACAGATAGTCTCTATGGTTTCATCCACTTCTCATGAACCGAATGACCCTTGGGTCCTCCTGGCCCCTTCAGACATTGACACTTATGGAGAACAAATGTCGTTGTCACCAGCTGAATTGGCCTACCAAGCCATTCAATCTACATCTAAATCTTCGGTCACTTTCTTCATGACCAATGGTACCACCTCCTCTCCCATAACTTATCTTAACGATCTCCTCAATCCATTCCTACCTTCAGGCGAAGTTATTCGAGAGATCATGTGTTTAGAAGAGTGACCTTGGGATGACTCTCACCATCGTGTTTCGATAACTGATTCGGACACGATGCCCATTCAAATCCTATCTTTGGACACACCTGAAATCATTCCCTAACCTTATACAATTGTCCAAACTTTTGATTCGGAAGGGAACATGGGAGATCTTTCCAAAACACTACTAATCGATATTTTAGTCAAGACAGGCATCATGGAAAATATTCAGATTGGAGCCGATTGCAATCCTAAGAAATTTGAGGGCTTCACCTACCCTTTTAAGGACTTGCACGATGTTTTCCCTTGGTATTATGAAGAAATGCATGGCATATACCCTTCTATTGTCAAGCATGAGATCAAGAAGTATCGAGCATTCTTTTTATGGTATTTTTCTTGCTCGTTAATCTGAGAAAACCCGAAGTCTCCTTCTTCGGGCTCATTAAAATACCACAAAGAAGATCGAGCATCCTTTTTATGGTATTTTTCTTGCTCGTTAATCCAAAAATCTTTGAGTCTAATTCTTTGGGCTTGTTAATCTACTACAAAGAAGATATGAGCAACTCTTTTTCTCTCTTTTTCTAGCTAACTAAACTGAAAAAAGATAGACTGAGCATTATTTTTAGGAACTTTTTCTCGCTCATAAAATAGAAAAAAACCCAAGTTACTTCCTCAGGCTCATTAAAAATTTATGAAGAAGCTCTAAGCATTATTTTTAGGAACTTTTCTCGCTTGTTAAATCGAGAAAACCTCGAGTTTTTCATCATAGGGCTCGTTAAACTCCTACGACAATGGTCTAAGCAAATTTTTTTGTCTCTTTTTCTAGCTCACTAAATTGAAAAAGATAGACTGAGCATTCTTTTAGGAACTTTTTCTCGCTCATAAAATTGAAAAAACCCCAAGTTTTTCCCTTCTTCGAGCTCGTTAAATCTATGAAGAAGGAATGAGAAGTTATTTCACCTCTTTTTCCTCACTCACTAAACTGAAAAAGATACCTTGAGTTTTCTTCATTTGACTTATTAAAATTTGACCAAGATCTATTGAGTTTGTCACTATGTGACTCATTAAAAATTCACGACTAATATCGAGTTTAGTCTGTCTCCTCGTACTTGTAAAAAAATGAGGTAAACATCTATTAAGCGTAGGTTTATCCCTTTATCTAGTCTCAGTATATTAACTTACAAAAAAGGAACCTTTTCGGGTATACTATTATACCTTTGTCGCACCTGGTTAAAAAATATGATAAAGGGACCACCCTGGAGTCATTATTTACGATCTTTTCAGACTCTTGAAATATGAAAAGACCACTTAGTTTTCTTGTCTGGACTCATTAAATTAAACAGATGAGGAATGGAGTCACTCTTTATTGTCTTTTCAGACTCTTGAAACATGAAAATACCAATGAATTTTCCTGTCTGGACTCATTAAAATAATCAGATATGGAATAGAGTCACTCTTTATGATCTTTTCAGACTCTTAAAACATGAAAATACCAATTAGTTTACCCATCTAGACTCACTAAATTAACCAGATGGGGAAAGTAGACAATACAATCTCTTTGTGTCAATATTTTGAAAAGAGTTTTTCGGCAGCAATCACTCCCTTGAACATGGCACTCCATCAGATAAACCTTCCTTGTGACGACCTCTCAACATGAACCTTACCATCCTATGAGTTTAGCCTATATACCTCGATGTTATTGCATCTCTATATCCTAACACTCTTTGGTGTTCATGAGTCTAGTGTTGCATGGTTAAAATTGTTGTGTTGTGCCTTCTATTGTTGAAGGGAAAACCTTTATCTTATGCTTCCTCCATCAAACCATCAAGCATATTCTTCCATCATGCCCTCCATCATTTTGAACCAATGCTCAAAAATATTCTTCAAAAAACAATCATTCTTGTCTCGTTTCATGTTGAATGATGTAGGATACACTATTTCCTACCTTTCGACAGGTCTCTTCCTATTGACTTCAACACTCTATCTAGGAAGAAGACCCAAAAACAATTCAATGCCTTAGAACTTGCAAACATCAATGGCAGGTTAGCTTGTGTTTGGTCATGGTTTTTCATTATTGGCTCCTAGTTAAACAACTCTATGAGTGTCTGAAGACAAAAACATTATTCACACTCGATAGATTGTAATGTGCATCTTGGAGACCATCACCACCATTGGTGGCCATCCTTGCATTTGTTAACAATCTCCATTATTGACTCGTAATAAGATGATTTCGAACATTTTCGACCTCAATGCATTTATTCACATGTATCAAACTATGTTGTTACAGTGAAATGGAAATAAATACCTTGGGTAGAAGCTTACATCAATCATCCTTGTTTCTTCTCCCAAGTTGCGTTTATTGTTATTTGGAGACAGCTCATCAGAATGATCTTCTTATGACATAGGATCCACATTGTGCTTATCGACAACCATAATCATCATATCTCTTTGTTGAGAAATCACTCTGACATAGCTACTGAGCGTGGGAATCCCTGACTTAGGACATGATTTTAGATTTTTTTTATATGTGTTGTATCAGGTTTCTCGTATTCCAGAAGCTCGATCCACTCTCTCTCCTTTCCAAAGAAAAGGATAGTTATATATAAATTATTTCGGTTATCATCGATGCCTATGATCTCACACTTTATGGGGCCTCTTTTATACAGGAGAATGACCTCCTCATCAACTCAGAGGAGAAGAGAAGGATGCTTGAAGGACTGACCAAGTTCACAAGCCCATTTGCTAAGCTAACGTTGTCTAGGAACTAGAAACCTACTTTATAAAGCTTCCTAGCAAGGCTAAGGGTGCGTTAGTGCCTAGGGTAACTCTATTTGTTACCTCGGGAAGGGCATTAGTAAACCTAAATGAGCTTCTATGGGTAAAAGGAATGAGTTGACTAAGAAATATCCCAAGATTCTCTCCTATGTCAGCTCACAAAAGGACGGAAACATCAGTACTCAACCTGTTTGGAGGAATTACTAATTCCTAATGGAGTCTACAAATGGGAAAGAGCACAAAGGCATGGAAACATCACTTCTTTTTCCTAATGGAACTCATGAATGATTTGGCAAGGCTTATCCTCTCATGCTATATAAGGCTAGGGCCATTGTGTAATAGGTTGAAACATTTGAAAGGATTTCCTATTTGGTTGCCGAGAATAGTCTCTAACTAAGGAATAGCAAGAGGTTAATAAGGGAGAGAGAGAGAGGAGTTGGAGGAGTAAGGCAAGGTTGATACAACCGATGGTTGTAATCAATCTTTTCTACATCAATATAGAACTACAATTGTATTGTCCACTTTGCAATCTTGGTAGTGTAATCTTTTTACATATTTATGCAATGTCATTATTATGAGTGGCTTAGATATATGAAATTAGATATCTTTATATGTTAATGCATTGTTTTAGTCAAAGTTATATGTTGTGATATTACGCTTATCTTATCTATGTGTAGGTTTTGATCTGGAGCTAGCTCAAGGGTCTTCCACCTAGCTACATTACTCTCTCTAGCAACACCACACCAAGACTTGAGGTAATAAGTCCTTCTTCCTACTTTGATTCTCATTTTCTTAACATAGATAACCATGCATCTTTGTGACAGTTGCAGCTAATCTGACAGTCTGCCAAGGATCCTAAGAAGATACTTGAGGGTTTCTACATCACCAAAAACCTGTGCATTAATCCCTATAACAGCTTGTTTTGTCGTAGGGTTTAAAGGACCTGTTGAATATGGTGGAGGTGTTCTTCCCAACTCTGGCTTAAGATCAAGATGTCATCTAAATACACCACCATGAATGCATTGGTGAGGGGTCGCAAGATTTCATCCATCAATCTCATGAACGTTGCAGGGGTATTCGTCAACCCAAAAGGCATGACCAACCATTTGAAAAATCCATCCTTGGATTTGAAGGCAGTCTTCCACACATCGAAGGGTTTGAAAGGAACCTGGTTATAACCAGACCTCAAGTCAATCTTGCTAAAATACTTGGCCCCCTTGAGTTGGTCCAGAAGTTCATAAATCCCTAAGATTGGGTACCTATTATGGAGAGTGATCATGGTCAGGGCCCGATAGTCAATACAGAGTCTCCAAGTCCCATCCTTCTTCTGTACCAATACAATCAAGCTACCACAGGGTGATGAGCTTGACCTAATGTTCCCTTTCTGCAACAACTCCTCAATATGCCTCTTGATCTCATCATTCTCCATAATAAAGTGTCGATAGATCAGTCCATTGGGTAGCGGCATGCTTGAGGTAAGATCGATGGAGTGCTTGACCTAACAGTGCAGAGGTACGCCTGTAGGTGAGGAAAAAATGTCCATCTACTCCTCCATGACCTTTTCCATCTACTTCTACTATATGGAGGAGCCATGGCCATAACCTTCTTATTTCCCTCAGGGCGATCATAAGGAAATAATAATTCTAGTCTAGGAAATGATCTTACTGCATTTCTTTCCAGTGATCAAAGATATGTAAATAGGTGGGGCTACCTCTAGTATCTTGTACAACTTATTTATCAAATTAATAATCACAAAGTGAGGTCTAGACTCATATACAACATGTCACTTTCACAAGTATGGGTTTCCTAATAATACATCACATACCTCAAGAGGAGCAACATAACATAGTACCTCATTTGTGAAGAGCTTGATGTTGTAGGGAAGGTGACATTGTTGGATGATGTGGACATATCGTCCTTGGTGAAGCCACACGATGGTGTATGGTTTTGGATGTGTTGTCATCAGTAGGCCTAGCCGCTTCACATCCTCTTCTAAAATGAGTTTCTTTTGGCTCCTGCCGTCGACAATGAACTGTAGCGGTGAACCCTTCACCCACATCTGTGAGTGGAAGAGGAATTCCTCCTCCTATGGATATTCAAGTTCATTCTTCTGGATCTTGGTGGTGGCCATACTGGCACTAGGCTCCACGTCAATGATCTTCTTCCCTTTGTCATTACCCTTGTTAGGTTTTAACTCATAGTCAGAACATGTGTTTGATTCGGAAGCCTTCAACTCGGCTACCAGTGATTGCTTGGCCCGACACTCACTTGTGTTGTGAGTGGAGCTCTTATGGAACTCACACCATTTTCCCATGTCCTTGTTTATCTTCATGGTTTTTTTCTTTTCTTGCGGCTTTGGTAGGTTATCTTGGGTTGCCCCTGTTGGGATAGGGTCCCTGGGGTCATTTTGGTCAAATTTTGGTAAATTTTGTAATATCTTTTTGTAACGAATGTAAAGTCTCCGCAAAATGTGAAAGCAAAGCGCAAAGCTAGTATGCATCAAAGGGGATTTAGTCCCTTAGGTCGGTAAGTGATAGAGTGGTTTTTAGACCCACCCACATCCGCAGACCATGGTATTGTAAAGAAAAATGCTATATATAGATGAGTCATAGCGAGTCTAGAAAAGTAACGTTTTGTGAAGAATCATTGTAAGGGCAAGATTCTAAGGTAGGAAAAGTTTGTTTCCTGTACTTAGGTGAAAGGAGAAGGCTCCTACAGCTAAGCGCGTGGAGACCTTCGTAAGTCTGGAGGCTTAGTGGATGAGCCCCTACAGCTGAGTGCACCGGGAAAGGAAGTCTGTACTGAATTGAATATACTTAATGAAGACAATTTTGAGCCAATTCTAATGCATATTTGCCTTATTTATTAATTTTGTAAGTTTATGTTGTTTCACTCTGTATTATGACTTAGATAAATTAATGCTTATTTGTTGCGCAGAACTAGTAGATCTGTAGTATTTATGCATGTTAAGTATAATTAGGAACCTTTGTGAAGATCTAGAAGTTGTTTAAATGGTTTTATAGTAATTATAGGATCGTAAGGGTAAAAGGTGCACATAGGTAGATCTGAGCCATAAGGACTACAGGAACCCATCACATAGGCCTCTGGATGCAGAAATCTCGTTCTGTCATCCCCCAATACTGCTTCGGATGAGACTGCAACCTGCGTTACACAAGTTGTTGCTGAAAGGGCCAATAGATAGGGTTTTTTTGGTTGGCACGGATAACGTTAAACTTGGGTCAGGCCCCAGTAAGTCAAAAAATGGTTATCCAAATTAGTGGATAGCCCGGGTATGTGGATACTTGACAGCCCTATCATGTGGACCCCAAAACTGGTGAAGCGCTTGAAAGCTTAAGAAGATAACATCGCACGAGTCGTTGATCAATGGATTGATTGTATCTTAGGAGGATTCATCACTAAGCTCGCAATCAATACGAGCATCAACTATACTGAGGCAAAGCACAGATTCTTCAAGGGACCAAGAGGTAAGTACTTAAAATCTTTGAAAACTTGGATTAAGATGATGTTGTGCGAGAAATGGGTTATGCCATTGCATTGATGTTTGGGACTACGTGAAGGAACGAAGAATCAAGATCTGAATATAGTTCGTTGTTAGGATCATCTGAAAGCAACAACGAAGGGACTATTATGAGAACACCATAAAGCGTGTTGCAGATAGTCAGCCTAGGTATCCTGAGGATACCCCATCCATTAACTCCACTGCTACCTCCACCTCTGCTGCATACACCTACACCTCCACCTCCACCTCCACCTATGCATCAAACATTCAACATGGAAAATGCAATGAATATGCCAGTGTTCAAAGGGGTGGGAAGTGAAGACCTCGAATAATTCTAGTTTGTCGTGGATGTTGTATGGATAGCGCAACAAATTATAGATGATAATATGAAGAAATCGCAACTGGTCATGACACTGTAGGATATAGCATTGACTTGGTACATTAAGTTATGTACGAATAGACCTAGAGCGATGATGCTTGAGACTCAACAAGCATTAAACAATGATTTTAAGAAGCCTAAGTCTCAGGCATCATTTGTAATCGAGGTTAAGGAAATACAACAGACAGTAAATGAGTTCTCGTGGGAATTCGATTAGAGGCTAAAATGCCTGATCTGATAGGATAATATGAAGATCACGGATGATCAACACAGAGACCGGTACATTTCTTCATTTTTTCCTCATCTGAGATTGTCATTATCACAACAAAAAATAGGAACACAAGTAGAGGTTGTGGGGATTGCGATGAGGTTAGAAGCCTCGCCAGGGCAGGATACAAATGTTGGAGTACAACAGATTTAGTTTTAGTTGGCAAGCCAGCACATGGAGTTGCAGAACTTGAAGACAACAAAGGAACCTCAACCAAAGGTGCACATTGAAGTCTGGTGTATAAAATGCAAAGACAAGGGACATGATAAGGATCACTACCCTATTTATAAGAATTATTTGATTGGAGGAGATCTTTTACCATTGAATTCGAAGTACATTGCGGGACCTAGCACAAGAGTACACTTATGGTGCATTATATTCTAAATAGTTGGGAAGCACACATCTCACCATCGTCACCTCTTGCAAAATTTTGTGCAGACCCTGCAAGAACTATTTTGTACCTTTTGTAAGTTAGTTGGACATGATGAGCGAAACTGATGAAGCTACGAATTAATGATGGAGCGAACCCCTATGTATCGAATGTAGGTAGAAAATCATCCTTAGGATCAGGGCACATGTGCAGCACATGGAGGATTCCAGGTCCATTGAAGAGGAAGAGGAGGGGCTGGAGGAGGTCAAAGACAAGTTATTTGCTAAAACTATGGAGAAGTTGGACATTTTGCGCATGACTATTAGAACCCAACACATCCTTCCTATCATTATTGTAGACATCTCAACCATGTGATTGAAGATTACCTAGTGTTAATAGAAAAGATGCTAGAGAAAAAGATGCAGACTCCTACACAAAATATATAAATGATGAGGGTGGAGCCACCTAAATAAGACCAGCATAAATAGCATGACTCGAACTAGTATTGCCACAAGAGAAGATCAGGGAAAGTGGCCAGAAATTGAATTTTGGGTGTGCAAGGCTGACGAGAAAGAGATTTGATTTGATCTCAACAAGGCTAAAGAAACTTTTATAGAGCCCAAGAAGAACTTTGTTGAGGCTTATACATGAGGAATTCAGGAGAAATTGGTTGGAAATAATGAAGCACGGGACGTGGATCCATTGCTATCGACTACTTTTCTAAAAACCTATTTGAAGCTGTTGTGGGATAGGAAGGCACTAGAAGGACTCTAGGAGAAAATTGACTACTGTATAGGTAAAATAAAGACTCCTCCTGAAGATTACATTGTAAGGAAACTGAGTAAACATAAGAAGTGGACAGCGCATGAGATGAGGCTGACCGCATAGATTGGAGAGTATGAAATGGATCAAGTCATCCTAGATCTAGGATCTAATGTAGATGTGGTGCCAAAACAGACATGGGAAAGAATGGGTAGACCTATTCTATAGTGGTCTCCTATACAACTACGCATGGCCAATAAATAGAAAATCATTCCTATGGGGTGACTGTACAAGGTAACAATATACATTGAGGGAGAAAACACTCTGGCAGACTTTGAAGTAATTAAAATAGTGGATGACAACAATACTTACCCTGTGCTATTAGGAATTGATTGGGCTTTCGACATGGATGTCGTAATTAACTTGAAGAAGTGAAGGATGACATTTGAGAGGAAGGCACTATGATTTATTGTACCACTGGATCCTATTGAGGCAACGTGCTACACTGAACCAGTCTGCAACTATGAAGAAGAAGATGATTTGGATCAAATATACAAAATCACTGCGCACAATGAAGATTGGATCAATCCCACTGCAGATGGGTGAATTACATGGGATAAACATAGCTTTTCTACTTTGGATTTAGATGAAGAACTCGAGCATTGGAAAAACAGGTTGCACGAAGTTCAATGTTGCGCCACAATATGATGAAAAAATCACTTTGATGTGTATCCACGGATGTAAGAAATCTTCCTCATTATGATGGCTTAGATGATGTTAGTATGTTTCTAGATAAGTTTGAAAAGGAGGAGCCAGAGGAACATCATTCCAGGCTCTTGATTTGGCATTGCGCACTACGCCTACTTGTTGGTAGGGTACACATATGGATAGCTTCACTGACTAGAAGGAGTACAAGGGAATGATGAAGCTAAGGTTTGGATATGCAAATAGCTGTATGACTGAAAAATATAGTGGAAAAGATGACCCACACGAGCACTTGGCATAATGGACTAAAACTTGGGGACTGGAGCCTCAATTGGAATGGGTACATATCTTTTGTCATATTCTAGATACTTGTTTGATGAACTAGTACTTGGAAACAAAGCTACACCATGGGATGGCCGAATGGGATATCCTGAGGGAAATGTTTTTGTTAACTTTTAGTTTTGAGGATGGATTTGCGTGCATTGATGAAGCGCTCTAGGAAATCAAGGATGCAATCTTCAGGACATCGGAGGAGCCAGTGGAAAGGGTTTACCTAAACTGGAATGCACAACTATGTTACGCATTGGAATGCTACACCATGACTGTTGAAGAAGAAGAGAATCCATGATATATCAACATTCCATAAATCGAGGGATAACGCGAGGTTAAAGGGCCCAAATAAGCAAACCCTGATATAACAAAACCTTTGAAGACCAGGCAAGTGAACATCAAATCAGATGTGCAACCTAAGTTTGCGAAGATAGGCAATTATTGGGATGAAGATGCCATTTATAAAGTTGCAGAATTACTATGCGAATATCATGACTTGTTTCCTACCAAGTTCTCATATCTGAAGGGAATAGTAGGGGATATAGGTGTAATGAAGATCAAATTAAAGCTTGATGTGAAGCCTGTGAAATAGAGACCCTACCATCTAAATCCCAAGTATAAGGAGAAGGTGTGCAAAGAGCTAGATAAAATGTTGGAGGTTGGAATCATTGAGCTGGTGGAAGAATCTGATGGGTGAGTCCTATGGTCGTTCAGGAGAAGAAGAAATGAGATGAAATCAGGATATGTGTAGATCTGTGAAAGCTCAATGATGCATGCATTCATGACCCAGTTCCAACGCCATTTACAGATGAAGTTTTGGAGAATATTGGAGGACATGAAGCCTATTCATTCACTGATGGGTTCTCAAGGTACCATCAGATTAAGATTGCACCAGAGGATCGCAGTAAGACCACATTCGCGATGGAGTGGGGATGCTTCCAATACATAGTAATGCCATTCAGGCTGAAGAATGCGCCTGCAATATTTTCAAGGGTCGTAATTGTAACTTTTAAAGTGTTCATACATAAATTCTTAGAATTTTATTTTGATGACTGGACTATGTTTGGATTCGTAAAGCACCACGTTGCAAGTCTGTGCCTTATGTTGGATACTTTTCGCAGATACTAAATTTCCCTGAATCTAAAGAAATGTATCTTTTGTGTGTCGTATGGCATCCTGCGAGGTCATGTGGTATGAAAGAAAGGATTAATGGTTTACCCTACGAGGAAGTTGTAATTGTCAATTTAGAGGCTCCCAAGAATGTAAAGCAATAGCATGCAACGCTGGGCCACACCAGATACTATAGGAATTTTATCAAAGTGTATGCGTAGATAACTACGCCAATGGAGAAATTACTAAAGAAGGATGCAACTTTATGTTGAGATGAGGAGTGTCAGCATAGTCTAGATATGTTAAAGGAAAAGATGGTGATTGTGCACATTTTGTTGTTTCCATATTGGAAGAAAGAATTTCATGTTCATGTTGATGCTTCTTGTATTGGGCTAGGTGTGGTATTGACCCAACCAAGTGAAGGCGAACTTGATCATCCTATAGCCTTCACGAGAAGAAAATTATCAAAGGCCGAGAAGAACCACTCAACTATAGAGCGTGAAGTGTTGGAAATGATGTATGCACTATAGAAGTTTCGACATTACTAGTTAGGCATGCACTTTAAGATGTATACAGATCACTCCACTCTCAAGTACCTGGTCAACAAGCTTGTTCTAGGGGGGATATCTATAGGTGGTTATTAATCTTCTAAGAATATGATTTTGAGGTGGTTGTGAAGCCTATTAGATTGAATGTGAGACCAAATCATCTATCCAGAATTTAGACATGCGAAAAATCCACTAGTTTACAAGAAGGACTATCAGATGTGGATCTCTTTGTTGTACGAGTCATAGACGATCATTTTGTAGACGTAATTTAGTTCTTAACCACTAGTACAACCCTGGAAAGATATTCTACACAGAAGAAAAAGGAATTGGTGGTCCATGCAGCTAATTTTCTGTAATAGCTGGAAACTTGTATAAAATGGGAATGATGAATTACTAGGCCAATATGTTCCAGAGTTTTAAAAATATAGCATCCTCGCCGAAGCACATGGAAGAATGGCGAGAGGACACTATGTAGGTAGACAAACTGCACAAAATATTCTATGCACAGGATTGTGGTGGTCGATGGTGCATAAGGATTCTAAGGCATATAGCAGGGCATGCATTTCTTGTTAGTGGACGGGTAAGCCATCATGGAGGGACGAACTTCCCTTAAACCTATAGATCTCATTGTAGGTATTTGAAAAATGGGAAATTGATTTTGTGGGTCCGATACAACCACCAGGGAAGAAGACGAGAGAGAGGTATATTATTACTGCGACTGAGTATTTGATGAGATGGGTGGAAGCACAACTAATCAAATATTCTAGCACTACTACAACTGCAAAGTTCCTGTTTGAGAATGTCTTGACTCGATTTAGATGTCCTAAGATGTTGAAAAATGTGCAACAAGAAATGCTAAATTTAGAATGTGCTAAAAATATACCTGCTAAAAATAGCATGTCTAAAAATATCAGTTTGGCTAGTGAGGTCACTGGCCACATCAGGTGAGAGGTGAAACAGCTAAAAATAGAAATTTCTAAAAATAGCATTTCTGGGTCCCTTCCTATTTATAGCAGTCCCTAGTCTATCTATAGGAAGTAAAATTAATTTTGGTTTTAACAGTAGTTGGAAATATTAATTAATTAATTTAGTTTGAGTTAATTAGTTAAGGAAAATCAAACTTGACGTCTTTGTGAGAACATGCAATAATTTCTCCACTGATTGGAGAATGTGTCCTTGATTTGCTCCACTGATTGAGGAATTAAGGATGAGTTCTATATTGAGAGGATCTGTTGACTTAGTTTAACTTAGTCAAGTTCAATTAGATTAATTTAACAAGTTATTAAATAAATGAACTATAGTTTGTTGATGCTTGCATGCATGTGACAACTGTTATTTTCATATAATTGTGTATTCACTCATGGATAACTAATGCATGTCAGTTCAGACAGAGACCCAGTGGAGATCAGATGTGGGACACTGTACTATCAGATGCTTGGATATTTCTAGTAAGTATTCCTTTCATGGAGAAGGATCTATTATAGGATATTGGAGGACTTGTGGCCTATATATTGAGGCCTAGGTAGTCCATGATTTTCATCTTCTGATTGAAGATCATCAGATCTTCATATCTTCATAGTTCATTAAGAACTGGATAGCTTGAGAGTTGATTATTTTTGTATTATGAAGAGGATTTCCACTTGATTGATGATACATGGTTGGGGTTTTATGCTGGTGCTTTCCCCTGGAGATATCTTGTGTTATGTGTGATTATTTCTCTTGATCAGTTATGCATGTTTCTACCTGATGTTGCTCATGAATTCGACTAAGCTTCCTCTAAATTGGTTGTAGAAGTAGATCAAGTGTTTTTCTTTAGTACATTGCATTACTAGGTTCATCTACAAGTGGGAAATTTCTACATGGTATAAGAGCTAGCTGGTTTGTAGAAAAAGTTCTACGTGGTATCAAAGCTAGCTAATTTGTAGGAAAAATTCTACAAAATTCTACATGGTATCAGAGCACAGGTGATCAAGCAAGAACAATATACTAGCAGGAGAAACTTGAAGTTTATTATTCGGGATATAGATCTCAAGTTCTTATCACATCTATTTCATCGATGGTGTTCTATGGTTTGAGGCTTGAGTATTCCCTTGATGGCAGCTCAAACTATATAGCTTGGAAGTATCGCATGGAGGCAGTTTTGGAAGATAATGGCCTTAAGGATTTCATTGATCAAGAAATTCCTAAGCCTACTAACAAGAATGAGCAGGTTGAATGGAGGAAGTGTGTGGCTAGAGCTAGGAGAATTCTCTTAGAGGGAGTGCAAGATCACATTGTCTCGAGCCTCCATGGGAAGGAGACTCTACATGTAATGTAGAAAAAATTGAAAGATTTATATCACAATAGCAGTGATCAAAGGAAGCTAGCACTAAAGGAAAAACTTTGAAAGATCAAGTGTGAAAGGGATGAGATGATCTCTATGTATCTGACCAAGCTCATCACATGCAGGGAGGAGCTTGCAAGTGTAGGGGTCGTGACATCAAATGAGGATATGCTGAATCTAGCACTCCTTGGCCTTCCTAAGAGCTGGCATAGCTACCAAGACTTGGTGAATGGAAGGGAGAAACTGCCAGATTGAGAATGACTATGGTCAGATTTGATGCAGGAGGAGATCAGACGGAGCACCATAGATAGTTCTTCATCCATGCATGATGAGGAGAACGGTGCCTTAGTGAGTAAGGCAAAGAAGGGGAAGGAGAAGATTTCTCTTTCCAAATCCATTTCTTCCAATGATGGGAAGAAGGTTGACAAATCAAAAGTGCAATGCTTTTGTTGTCATGAGGTGGGCCATTATGCTACAAATTGTCCACGGAGAAAATCCAAGAAGGGATCCGAGGAAGGATCTAAAGGTGAGGCACTTGCTTCACAGTTTGAGTTGGATTTCACACTCTTCTCATGCATGGTTTCATACATGGTGGGAAGTGGTTGGTTTCTTGATAGTGGAGCTTCTTTCCACATGACCGGCGACAAGAGTTTGTTCAGTACTTTGGAGGAGAAAGATCTTCAGATACTCATAGCGATGGGTAATGATGAAAAGTATAGTGTCTTAGGTGTAGGAACAGTTGTTTTCCAGAGGGAGCATGGAGCTTGCCTTACCTTGACCGATGTCAATTATGTACCAGGGCTGAAGAGAAACTTGGTGTTGATCGCGATGTTGGAAGACAGAGGCTATGATTTAGTCTTCAGTAAGGGAAAGGTTTTCCTTAGACACATCATCTCTAGACAGGTGAAGCAGATTGGTTCACGGTTTAAGAACCTGTATTCTCTTGAGGTTCAAGATGCATGTAAATCCTTTAGCAGCAAGGCAACTGATGCAGACTTGGTGGTTGAGAGGGAGGGTATATTACCTCTCAACATGCATAGCTAGAAGAAGTCTCAGACGATTGTGGAGGAGTCACGATTGGTGCAACAGCTTCAGGAGGTTGTGGAGCAGCCATAATAGGGGAATTTGAGTGGAGATCAAGTAGAGACATCTACTCATGCATAGACCTCTAGTAGTGGGGAACTTTGAGCCAAGTGGGCTGAGGGATCACATGCAGCCATACCTGCAGGTTGGAGGTGGGGCAATATAGAGTGATCATCCCAAGAAGGAGGGGTAGGATCCTTGAGGTACCCAACCTCTTGGATGAGACCTTGTTACAGGAGCCCCGATGTGGAGTAGAAAGAACTGACTGATTGGGTAGAGACAGATGCGGATGGAGCGGCAGAGAGAGCAACAGTGTAGGGAATCCCAGGATAGTGCATAGCTAGCAAGCTGCAGCAATGCGAGAGGCACAAGTGTTTTGCACAGTGCTAGGTGGCACAGAGAGATGTGCAATGGTGTGAGATGCATGGAGATGTTGTAGTAGCGCAGATGTCAAAGAGGGATCACTTGTCAGCAACAGGTAGAGCTTCAACATTAGAGTATGTTCCTAGCCCAATAGAGTGGTCATTTGGGAGTGTTTTTGTTCCAAGTGTTGTTGGAGCAAGTGGACCAGGTAGATGTGTTGCATGTAAAACATTCCAAAGTTACAGGATTGGGTTCGAGAGAAAGCCTTTCTTGTTGAGAGGGAGTGTTGAAAAATGTGCAACAAGAAATGATAAATTTAGAATGTGCTAAAAATAGACCTACTAAAAATAACATGTCTAAAAATAGCAGTTTGGCCAGTGAGGTCATTAGCCACATTGGGTGAGAGGTGAAACTACTCAAAATAGAAAGTTCTAAAAATAGCATTTCTGGGTCTCTTCCTATTTATAGCAGTCCCTAGTCTATCTATAAGAAGTAAAATTAATTTTGGTCTTAACAGCTATTGGAAATATTAATTAATTAATTCAGTTTGAGTTAATTAGTTAAGGAAAATCAAACTTGAAGTCTTTGTGAGAACATGCAATAATTTCTCCACTGATTGGGGAATGTGTCCTTGATTTGCTCCACTGATTGAGGAATTAAGGATGAGTTCGATATTGAGAGGATCTGTTGACTTAGTTTAACTTAGTCAAGTTCAATTAGATTAATTTAACAAGTTATTAAATTAATGAAGTACAATTTGTTGATGCCTGCATGCATGTGACAACTGTGATTTTTGGATAACTATGTATTCACTCATGGATAACCGATGCATGTCAATTCAGACAAAGACCCAATTGAGATCAGATGTGGGATGATGTACTATTAGATGCTTAGATATTTCTAGTAAGTATTCCTTGCATGGAGAAGGATCTATTATAGGAGATTGGAGGACTTGTGGCCTATATATTGAGGCCTAGGTAGTCCATGATTTTCATCTTCTGATTGAAGATCATCAGATCTTCATCTCTTCATAGTTCATTGAGAACTGGATAACTTGAGAGCTGATTCTTTTTATATTGTGAAGAGGATTTCCACTTGATTGATAATACATGGTTGGGGTTTTATGCTGGTGCTTTCCCCCAGATATATCTTGTGTTGTGTGTGATTATTTCTCTTGATCAATTATGCATGTTTCTACTTGATGTTGCTCATGAATTCAATTAAGCTTCCGCTAAATTGGTTGTAGAAGTAGATAAAGTGTTTTGCTTTAGTACATTGCATTACCAAGTTGATCTATAGGTGGGAAATTTCTACATGGTATCAGAGCTAGCTGATTTGTAGAAAAAGTTCTACATGGTATCAGAGCTAGCTGATTTGTAGGAAAAATTCTACAAAATTCTACATAAGATACTGATGAGCGATAGGGGTACACATTTCTTAAATGAAACAATTTTTGTGATGCTTGAAGAATTCTAGGTTTATCATCAGAAGAGTACACCCTACCATCCTTAAGCTAACGGTACGGTGGAAACATTCAATAAAATCCTCGAGAATGTGTTTACAAAGGTCTTCAATGTGCAAAGGAATGATTGGGATGTATGTATACCATTAGTCCTATGGGCATATAGGACGACATCTAAAAAGTTGACAGGACAAACTCTGTTCA
This sequence comes from Pinus taeda, assembly GCA_000404065.3. NCBI lineage: Eukaryota > Viridiplantae > Streptophyta > Pinopsida > Pinales > Pinaceae > Pinus > Pinus taeda. The sequence continues at coordinate 90,436 of APFE030371363.1, read as the reverse complement.
AGTTGGTCTATGGGATTGAGGCTGTGATGCCCATAGAGTATATTGTGCAGAGTTCATGGATTGCAGCATTGACTAATATGGTGGACCATGAGACTATGGAGGAGTGCCTCGCGCAGTTGCTAGAACTTGAAGAAGACCGGTTTTTAGTAGGATTTCACCAACATGCGCAAAGGGAGTGCGAGAAGGCGTGGCATGATCGAAATATTAAGTTGCGCACCTTTCAGGTGAACGATTTGCTCCTACTTTATGATAGAAAATTCACGAAGTTCCCTGCAAAATTTCAAATGCATTGGCTGGGACCCTATGTAGTCAAGGAAATTACAGATAGTGGTGCAGTTCAGCTCACGAAGATGAATGGGGAATTATTTCCGTGTCGAGTTAATGGAAGTCACTTGAAGTTGTATAAAGGGGACCCTGCCCCTACGCAATGACTACATGATGGTGGGATAGTCTTAGTACTCTAGGAAGCTTCAAGGAAGTACAAAGCTATAAACTACACTGCCCAAGAAGTGGATAAGCGAAGTAAGGGGGTTTCACGATGGAATCAAGAAGTGCACCAGGAGGAGCTGCTCAAAGAGGGTTGCGCCATGGAGGTTGGTGCCACACAACAAAGTTGAGAAATAATCATTGGGTGCACTGTAGATGATTGAATGGCAAAATTTTCATTAAAAGGAAAGGTTAGGTTTCATTTATGGTGCAAAACTTTGGAAATCTATCACCAAAGATGCATTTATGGTAGATATTTAGAGGGAACAGTTAGATTTGAATTTGAAATCTCCTATAAATCTGGCATGTTTCCCTACATTAGAACATTTTTCTCTCTGAAAATCACTTGTGAGCTTTCATGCCTTAAGTCTATGAACCGGTTTGATTGGGAAGATATTTTCTTACATCCAGGGTTAGCTAACGTGCCCAAAGCATTCCATGAGGATTTATTGGAGAGAATGATGGCCATTAACCCCGCAGAAGCCGCCAGTTCTAAAGCCACTACCCCTGAAGTAGTACAGGCAATGGAAGCAATACCTTCTATACCTATGACACCAAGGTCGCATAGGCCTAAGCATTCTACTTGAGAAGAAGAAAAAGAAAGCACAGTCGGTTCCTGTGAGACAACCACCAAGGAAAATGCCCCAAGAGATCCACCAAAAGGGGAAAATGGATAAGTCCAAGCAACTGTATGAACCCCTAGATCTTGATGAAGCAAAGCTTCACAGAGGAATTGAGGAGATGGAAACTGAAGTGGGTGAGCCTAGGTCTCAGCTCTAGAAGTATATCCCATCATGACAAGGTAAAGAAAATGTCTCGAAAGATACATATACTAACAAGTTTATGGTTTCTACACTACTGCTAGCGAAGAAGGTAGTATTTGAACGCACATTGTTAGGGCACATTCCTGCACTAAAAATGGAAGATTGGGATCTGGTGGATCATGAGAAATTCCCCCAATTGGTGCCAAAAAAGTATTTGACAAAGATCTATTATGAGGAGACCAAATTCATGCAACTGGAGCCAATGAAATGGGTCGCAGGGGTTGAGAAGGCAGGGTTGTTGAACATGATGTGGGTGCTGCATTTCAGTAGGACGAATATCAATACAGTCTACATTCAGCAATTGCTTGCCTTGGTACATGATGGGTGTCTCTGGTTGGGAGAACCCATCCCCATTATGGATATTCTAATCCACAGCATCACAAGGTTGTCATACCAAGGAGTGGATCCAGTTGATGTGTTTAAACGAAAGACCAAAGAAAAGAAACTTGTAGTCAAAATGAAGAGTGAATTTGACATAGTGAATAAGTCGCATAGATATTCCGTCTGCTCCATTAAAAACAAAGCGGTGCAATTTTCCGTTTGGTTCTTGGCCTACAATATCATGCGGAAATGTTGTGTGAACGAGGTTCTGACGCCAGTAATTTCCCTATCTTCGCAATGTGCTAAGGGGGTTGTTTCTAGGAAAATTAGTGTCTTGTTGAATGACTAACCCTCTAGGTTTGGCAGTTACCCTAGAAACAATAGTTTAAAGCAATTCAATAATCTTTCCTATGTGTAACAGATAAGAGAAAGATAGTAGAAACCAACTTGGAACTTTCGCTTGGTCCCTTTCCTAATCTTTCACTCCTTTGGCAGATCTAGTAACTCGTCCCCGTACTTAACACGCTTGGGGAATACCTATACAAGTATAGCAACAAATAACTATCAAATCATCGTGATCTATTACAACATAAACATTACAAAATCAGATATATAATGAACAAATGAAATCATTCACATTTACACAATCAATTGGGAAAAATCCTGAAGAACTTTATTAATAAAAAGGAGAATTACAACCCAGTTGTCTGATCCAGCGCCATCCTCCCAAAATCAATCCTTCTTCACCTCATGAATTAGCAAGAACACACCAACAAGAATGCAATGTTATCTCCTCAATACTCAAACTAACAGCACTTACCTGCAATTCACAACAATTCAACCTTCTGATCTCTTGGAGATGAGATCCTTTTATAGATGTTTGCAAGGGTGTGAGTCATATATGGGGATTGTTTAGTGTCATTCCACTTGTTACAATTGGTTCCACAAGAGTGGGGAATTGAAGATGGTTTCCTAATTTCTTTGGTCATCCTTGGGTGAATTCAGAGAGGCAAGTGGCACAGGAGAAGTTTCTAGAAGATTCCATGAGCAACCAACTAACAAATTGTCACGGAAATTTGTCCATCCTCACCCATCACACCCTATAGAAGGCCTAAATAGTATGCATCGCACCCTAACAGTGTACCAGTCAGTATGCATCATAGTTTATTAGTGGAGCAGTCAGTATGGTCCAGTTTATGCTCTTTCTGGATGCTTTTTGAAGTGGAGCTTCTGAGGAATGATGTATTTGGATGACTAAGTTTCTTTAGGTTATGAAACAACTCTTTTAGGGGTTTATGAGCCCTAATACATCTACATATAAGTTTGGTGTTGATGTGCCCAAATATGTCTATAACAGTTTCCCCCTAAAGCAAGAGGTCGTCAATATTCATGTCGGGTGAAATGCTTTATCATGAGGATCCGAAGTTTTCAAACTAGAAGGTGACCTACATAAATTACAATAATACATCCAAAATAATATGATTTTTCATGAACTATATGAGGGAGGCATTCCCATGCTCAGCTTTATAAATTTTCATTTCATGTACATAGATCAGATAGTCATCTGCAGATAGAGACTCATGATTCTATAGATATAGAGTCGCAATCCATGATTAGGATGACCATCTGTGTAGAGCCTTTGTACATTTAATGTTTTTGTATTCCTGAATATATCACAGCCCAGATGGATGAAACTAGATCTGAGGTCTTCAAACTCGTTCAATATTCGCTCGATGTATAAGTCAAACCATGTGAAGAGATGTTCTGAAGTCGAACATGGAAAGACATCGCCTGATTACCAGCCAATGATGTGAGCTATTAACAAATGTGAGAGGGATCACTGATAATGATAATGATCCTCAAGGTACTATAGTACATTTTACGTAGTGTGAATACATGATCCGATGTCGAACACCACGCAAAATATTTTTTCCAAAGGCCATTGATGTCAACCTATCGTCGGAAGTGAGAAACTTGCCATTGATGTAAACAAGCTTCAAAGCACTGAAAGGGTTGTTTCTAAGTCAACTTCTTAGATAATGAGTTGATGTTGACAAGAAGCGACTCATCGTAGGAGGGCCTTGATGTATCCCACATCTACGACACGAAACAAAGCAAATGATTTCTGGAGGTGAAAATGAATTGATGACACAAGGTTCAGGAATGGTGGTCATGAAAAATGAAAGTTGGAGGTATTGCAGTGTACAAGACGTTAACTGGATGATTTCTCAACTGAATGACTTCTCTTGAGCATGTTGGCGACACTGAGATGAATTGGTAGCGTTAACCCAGAAATATGGATGGTATGAAAGACCAATGGTATCATGACCGCTGAATGAAATAACCCAACCCAACTCAATCATGGAGATGAAGTGAAAGTGTCATGTTCAAGAGTGACTTGCTACCATAAACTCTTCAAGATTTTCCCCCTTTTTCCCCAGTCATTGCTGACTAGTACGTCTTTATTTTTTTTCAAGCTTGAGGAGGATAACATATGCTTGTTCTATAATTCACCCTTCGGGAAAACCTGTCGCTATTTAATATTTTAACGCGTCTAGTGACAGTGAAACTCAGTCTCGTCTAAATGGACAAGTTTGTAGCTATTATTTTAACGAGCTTAATGACAAGGATAACTCGGTCCTTTTCATGTTCATAGAGTTTGAAAAGGGATGAAAAGAAAACTCCATATGTTCTTTTTCGTAAAATAATCCCTCATGTCTGAAAAGGATAAAATGATATAGGAGGGATGATATTTCTAGTACTTTAACGAGCTGGAAAAGACAAGCGCTTGACAATATTTTCATGTTTAATGAGTTTGAAAAGGGTTTAAAGAGAAATCTATAGTTTTCTTTTCATTTTTGAATCAAAGCTGGAAAAAAAGACAAAAAGTTTGCTTGGTGGTCAAAGATGCTCAATTCACCATTTAGCACATCAGATCCTATCAAGAGTTGTTCAACCTGCTCAAAACTCCATCAAACTGACTAAAAATACATATTTATGGATGAAAATTGAAATAAAACTAACATTTACTTGAAGTACAAGGAAAAGTAAACATAAAAAGTAGTTTTAACATTTCATTTTCACCATTTCATTTCAAATTTTGGATTTTGGAGCTCTGAAGTGGTTTCCCCCCTTAAATTTCACCAGTCAATTTCAAGAGATTATGTGGATCATTTCCCTCGCTGTCGGGACCAAGTAGGAGCTATCCTTAAGCTCTTCATTTTCATTCCATCTTTTTTCAGTTATGGGCAACTTTTTTCACTTTTCTGGGCCTCAGGGGTTTGAATATTTTGCTCTCTAATCATCGCATCTTGCCTATATCGAAAGGTACGATGAACACTAGGCTGCTAATAGGCCAGTTAGTATGCATCTCACCTTGCTCAAAGGCAAAGTGCGATGGGCGCAAAAAGGCGATTTCATATAGTGTTTTTCATCAAATCTTGTACTATTGTTTGCTCAAAAAGGGATCCTAACTCACCTGATGTTTGTATTTTAGATATTTGTTGGATCAAGATGGTCATCACATGGTGAGAACGAGAAATGAAGAGGAGGATATGGTTGCTTTACATGACCAGGGCACAGTGGATGCATTAAGGAACTGTGGTTTACTGAAGTTTTTTCGCATATCCAGCATGAGACAACAAATAAGTTTGCTACAGTATCTTCTTCATGCTTGGGATCCTATTCACCAGGTATTCCAGATCAGGGATAAATCCATTCCTTTCACAATCGAGGACATTTATTTTCTAACGGGTTTGTCAAGGCATGGCACCCCTCTTTCACTATCAAGATTTTCTCGTGGGGGCAAATCGGTGAAATATTACATCTGTTAGTTCTGCAGAGATGGATCCCAATCCAGCAGAGATGGAAAAATTAATATCCGGGATGTTACTAATCGACCTTTGAGGACCACTCTATTTACCTTTGCTAGATTGGTTGGCAGTGCGATCTTACATTTAGCGAACAAATTCTACATGCAGTATGCCTTGGAATGCCTAGAACTGAAGGTGTTCAATCGGTTTGAGGCAGTACTTCTTGTCATAAAAGACCAACTGTCCAAAGTAAAGGGTGGAAGAACCAAGAATTTTGGTTATGGATCCATATTCACTACTTCTTCTTTGGAAAGAATCCCACTGATGCAACCTCAAAACATTTCATTGGGATTGCTTGCACCGAGAGAACAACAGATGTAGAGATGGGTGGAACTTATGGCTGGGCATGCTGCCCATTCACAGGTCTCCTTCTCTTATACCTTCTTTGAGTGGTTCCACTGCTAGGAGATGGTGTTCATAGAGTATCCATATGTAGGGATTGATTTCCGAGGAGATCTAGATTTGGCTTTACCAGTCGGTGAGCAGTAGAGTGCTATAGGCAAAATGATTTGACCAAATATTTTCTTGTATTTTTCTATTGTTTTTGTATTTTTTTTATTGTTACCAAGACTAAATAAACCCGTATGTGTGTGCAGATATCGGACCAATTCGACTAGTGGCACACCCACGGGAGGAAGATGCTCCAGCTGGTGAAGTTGTAGGGAGAGCAGTCCTTAGGGATCTGGACATAGCAGAGACCCTTGCACAGCTATAGGATCAGATAGATGGATTGACTCTTGGAATTCCAAATTTTCGGGCTGACAAGTTACCTATGAGGCTACAACGCCATACCATTGGTGTACCGAGTCATTGGACTAGGATCCTACGCATGATAGCACAGGCGGTGACATGTTATGACCAACATCATTAGTCTAGGATGTTTTTCTACATTCATTTTGGGTTTCTGGGTTAGATGACCAATTTTGTCTTGGACACAAAACATTTTCTGACTTTTGGAGTTTTATTATGGTTAAGTGATGAAATCCTATGCAAATGTTGATGTGAAATGCTTTATTTACATATGTTGCAAATGTTTGTTCAACACATAATTTTCTAATGAATCAGTCAATGTGTTTAAGTTTCTAGAAATGTGTTGATATTGAATGAAATCAAAATGTCTTTCCAAAACCCTAACTCTTAGGAACATGCGATGAATAGCCGGGTTCCAGACGGAATAAATGCTAGTAAGTTGTAGAATGACGAGTTGTGAATCTAGCCTAACAATGATTTAGTGCATGCCATGCGAAATGGCATCAGAGAGAAGTTCAATCAACACACTATACTTAGCGATGTTTTTCATCAATCGACCAATACATATCCCCCTGAAACTCACTAACTTGCCGCTCGAAGTGAAGATTGCCCAGGCTGCAGAAGACAGGTTCCGTGTGCTACGACTAGCTCTGTCGGCATACCCAACAAATGGTTTCAAAAAGTTTGACATTTGCAACAAATTTTAAGTGGATTACCTAACCAAAATGACAACTCTAAAAGGAATCACTCAAAAAAGCAAAGAAAGCATATGTACAATGAGTTTTACTACACTTAATCAAGCATAGTAACGTTTGAGATACAGCCCATTTCGTGGCTACGAGGAATCCCATCATAATATACTAGCTCATAGGCGCCTTCTGTTAACACACATTTAATAATGTAAGGGCCCATCCATAATGGTTCAAATTTTCATGCTCCTAATTTTTCATAATCTTGATCATAAAGCAAGACTAGGTCACCTTCTGAGAAGAAACGAGGCTTAAAATTTTTGTCATATTGTGCTTTGATTCATTTCTTATGTGCTTTGTTAGCCAATGAAAAATCACGACGGGTTTCATCCAGATGGATTAAATCCAAGAAACAAGCTTCTTCTTCAGAAGTCTCGAGTAGCAGGTCGATTGCGAGCTTGAGGGATGAGATTTCACACTAAATTGGTAAGACTGCTTCTAGACCATACACCAACTGAAAGGGCATAAATCCGGTCGCATCTCTCACCAAGGTATAGTATGCCCATAGAGATGAGTACAAGATTAAATGCCAATTCCATTTATGGACTCCAATCATTCTTTGCAGCATGCACTTGAGGACTTTGTTGATTGCCTCAACTTTCCGTTAGCCTATGGATAATATGGAGTAGAACTATCATGGGACAGCCATAATTTGGTAGTTAACTCGATCATCATGTGATTGCGAAAATGCGACCCATGATCTATGAGTATAGCCTGTGGCACACCAAATCTAGAAACTACATGATTGGAAAAAAAAGAGCAGCCACTTCACCGTTGTTTTTCAATGTAGGCATCGCCTCGACCCATTTGGTAAAGTAGTCAACAATGACTATAATATACCCTGCCCCTTGGCTGAGGTCGGGTTACATGTCATGAAATCAATGCCCCATTTTGCGAATGGGCCAACAGCAACTACTGGATGTAGTGGTGTAGGTGGTAATCTAGTTTTACTGTCGAAAATCTGACAAGCACGACACTTTCTGACTACAAGTATGCAATCTTTGAAAATGGTTGGCCAAAATGACATTCATTCAAAGCTTTTGCAGCCTCCTCATGTGTGAGGCACCTTCGTAAAATTGTATCGACACCACGACGATAAAGTGTATCACCAACGATTAGATAATCTTTGGCTTGGTATAAAATACGTCACTTTTCAGAGTGAGAGGTGTTAGGCCTAAAAGCTTGGGTTTGGAGATAGACCAGTATATCCCCATACCACGGATCACTTGATGATATCAAAAATAGAGACTCATTCACAATTGATGCTTTTGATGTTAAATCGTTGGAGGACAAGGGAAGGTCTCAAAGTAACTCTACAAAGATGAGAGACTTATTTGATTTGGATTTGATGAATTCCATATCAAACTCCTGCAAGATGACTATCCATTTGGAATATTTGCCACACAACAATTGACGTGACAGAATAGTTTTCATAGGGTTGCAGTCTGACACAATGGTAGTTTTGCGAAGGAGAATATAATGTTGAAGTCTTTGTACTATTTGAACGACTGCTAAAGCCAACTTTTCAACATAAGAGTACTTGATTTCTGTATCATTAAGATTGCAACTTAAATAATATATAGGATGTTCAATTCCATCATCTTCTTGCACTAAAACCATACCGATGGTTGTATCCGCATCGGTGAGATACCAGTAAAAGTCTTTTTGATAGTTGGGGCCATACATTAATGATGCTTTTATCATGGAATCTTTGAGAGCATAAAAGGAAGCTTGCGCAACCTGATCCCAATGGAAGGGTACCCCTTTCTTCAAAATATGTATATAACCTTTAGCGAGCTCAACATAATTTGGAATGAACCTCCTCAGAAAGTTTGCCTTCCCTTGAAGTCTCTGAATCTGTAGAAAATTGGAAGGTGGAGGCATGTCAAGGATTTCCTGGACCTTTTGTTGGATCGAGTCAAATTCCATCCTTAGAAACTACAAAACCAAGCAATCGACTAGAGGTGACATAAAACACACATTTGTGCGGATTGAGTCTTATCTTGTAGTGTCGGAAATGTAGAAATATGGCTCTCAAATGCTTCGATGATCAGTTCGTTTTCACGAATGAGCAGGTAGATCGTCAAGATATGGTTGAACTATGTGTTTGATGTCATGGAAAGCATAATTCATTTCCCTCTGAAACGTTTCCCTTGCGTTCTTCAAACCAAAAGGTAATTTACGATATGCAAATGTGCCCCATGGACATATAAATGCGGTTTTTGATTGGTCCTGTGGGTGGATATTGATTTGGTTGTATGTAGAAAATCCATCCATGAATGAAACGATTTTACATCCAACACACTCATAAACAATTTGTTCGATAAAGGGTGTAGGATAGTTGTCCTTCAGACATGCTTGATTTACATCCCTATAATCGACGCACACTCTAATCATTCCTTGTTTTTTCATGACAGGAACAATATTCAATACCCAATCAGTGAGAGTTATAGGGTAAATGAAGCCAGTATGCAAAAGTTTTTCAACTTTTTCTTTAATGGCAGTAACTTTCTTTGGATGAATAGGTCGAAGACATTGACGTATTGGTTTGACATCAGGATACATCTTGATTTCATGCTTAACAATGCTTGAGTCAATGCCTGGCATCTCCTCATAAGACCATGCAAAGACATCTCTGAATTCACGAAAAATAGCACAATAATTTTCTAGTTCTGATGGAGAACAAGATTTGCCAACGTGAATATCTCTACAATATTGGGTTTGGTCGAAATATTAATGGAGATAGTCTCTTCAATGTTAGACAGATTTCGCTCAGAATCAACCGTATTTACAAAATTGAATAAAAAATCAACAATTGAAGGGTGATTGATTTCTTTTGAATAATCCTCATTATCATCTCGAAGGTGGGAACGATGATGATAATCTTCCCGCGGCGTCTCTTCTATCATCATTGATTGGATGATTCCTTCATCTGTAGGATGTATATGAGACCAAGGATCGGAAGAGGTGCCATATTCTAAAGACCTATCTACCCAAACACTTGTTGAGTGTGGATTTGGGTTTGACGCACGAGCCCAATAAATTGATTGCTACAAAGATTCGATGGGGTTTGGTGGCAACACCTCGCTATGATCATCACTTTCAAAATAGTCGGAACTCTCCTTAAACTCAGATGTTGTAGAGGAGATCATGTTGTAGGTTTCCACTGTGGCCATTTCCGCAAAACCAGATGGAGACGGGAGGGCAAAAGTACCCATCAAGGAAGGATCTTTTAGGAGACCTACTCCAACATTTTGAAGTGATTGTGAATGTCTATGTATCAATGGAATGCTTCCAGTAGCTTGTGAAATACTAGCAAAAAAGGCTAGTTGGTCGATGACTATTATTCCACCTTTGAAGGGAAATGAAATCGTTCGAAAGTATGTGGACACAACCACAGCCATAGCATAAACCCAAGGCCTTCCCAGTAAAATATTGTAATTAAGGAGTTTTTCCCCCTTGTTGTACTTGCAAGCTAATTAAAATCCCATATGGAGTGTACATTCTTCCATCGAAAGCTTTTAGTGTTGTTGGTGATCATGACAACAGTGGTGAACCAAGAGTTTTCCAGCAACTCATTAACATGATACAGGTGGATGCCCCCTAGTCAATGATGGTTTGATGAAAATTTTTATTGAGGGCTTTTACCTTTATAAGGAAAGCTGGTTGTGTTGGTAACTATGGTGTATATCGTGTATGATTAAAGACTACAAGATTGGAATCTGTAGGATCAATCCCACATATTGCTAATAAAAAAGCTTGCTTTTGGGAGGGACAATGTTGCAATACCTTAAGTGTCGAGATAGCGGAAGGCAATTGAGCCAAATCCTCCCCTATACTATAATTTTGGGCTACTCAAGCACGAGGATTAAATTTTGATTTATGTACAACTCCCTTTGATGGATTAATCGGTGGAACAACTTCCAGTGAAGTCGTAGTCAAAGAACTAGGTTGATCAGTAGCCTAGTTGTTTGACGATGATGGATTCCCGTAATATTTATTCCTTGTCAATACCAAGACATCAGTTTGCTTGTTTGCGATGGATAGCATAAGCACTTGGGATGTGGAAGCATTATTAGTGGCAACCATATGTGTTTCTAGGTTCAGAAACGAGTTTGTCAACACTACTAAGGTATTTGAATTCTTCAAAAGTTTATCAACCTAAAATCGATGTAGATAATCTCTCGTGAAATGCTCCTCGTTGCATATCAAACATGGATAACAAGGTGGTTTCCTTTCCGTAGTAGGGGTTTTAGATTTTTCAGGATTGGAATTCTCCTATTTCTTCTTATTATTTTTCCCTTTCTTCTTGCCTCTTGGTTGCTTTTGATTTTTTCCCTTGTCAAATGACATGGCATTAATCTCAGAGGTAGGAATATTTTCAGATGAATTTGCATTTTCACTAGAAATAGCAAGAGATTGACTAGATGATCCTCTCGCCATTCGTGTGCTCGAGGAACCGATCACACCATCACTGGCATGAGAGTCCCTACTTGATTTTGGAGGGGGTGGAATGGTAAAAGATGGTCTAGGAGCGTCAGGAATTTTGTCATAGAGTGTGCTTGATTGTGTATAAATCAGATCTAAATATTGGGCACGAGCAATGACTTTCTCTTCTGTGACAACTCCTCCTTTCGCCACATCCTCAATGATAGATGGAAATAAGGACTTAATAAAACCACTCAGCTAAAAGCTGATCACGAACATACGTCTTTACCATTCGATGATGACGACGTCACTCATGAATATGATCAAATATGTGAGTGGAAGTGGTTTGTTTAAAGTTGGTAAGAAGTTCTATTCCAGTTTCGTACCTGATGGGTAACTAAAAGTGGGTTAGAAAGGTAGTGGCAAGAATGGTGAAGTTATCAAAAGAAGCTCTAGGCAATTTAATATACCATTTTGATGTTGGACTAGTTATTGTTCTCTGGAAAAGATGAAGTCTAATCGAATCATCATTCAGAGTGTTAAATGAGCACCACAAATGAAAGTCATTACGTGATTCGATGGGTCTTCTCCTGGATTTCCATTGAACTTTGGAATGTCAGATGGGAGTTTATGAAAAATCTCCCACCACCAAGGGGTGTAAGCAATTAGATCATTTGTTAGCTGGTTCAAATCTGGTAGTTCTAGAGTTGCTACAAATGGAAACTATTGATTTAGGTTGGATGGAACATACCCAGGATAGGATGGAATCACCTGAGCAGTAGGTCATTGCATACCAACATATGGCATCTGCCACTAATAACCTTGATAAGGTTGTTGGATATAACCAATATAAGATAGTTGTTGATAACTAGTTTGGAAATATGTTTGCCTGTAAACGGAAAAGCCTTGTTGCCCAGATCCTTGATATGTTTGATATTGACCAAATCCAATTTGAGCTTAGGAACCAAGTCCAAACTGGGGTTGGAACTGCTGGAATTATGGTTGTTGATATTACGCTAGCCACGGTTGTTGGACCATTTGCTATTGCCCAGTACTAGAATATTGACCAAGTTGCGGATTAACTATACCCATTTGTGCCTGAGTCGTTCCAAATAATGGAACACTAACTTGAGGTTGCAATTGAGCCCCAGAAACAAGTGGTTGTTGTACAACAACCTGAGAAACTTGAGCCCCTTTCCTTGAAACCTGATGTTGCGAGGAAGAAGGAACAGGTTGAGGTTGAGATACAACAGGTTGTGCTTGTGATTGTGGCACAGTCGTAACAGAAGGTGTAGTGGGAATATTTGATGCAAGTTGGATCGGTTGTGTTGGATATACAACCATTGGTTGATCTGGCAGTATTGGTATCCAATCACTAGATGTAATTCCATTGTGACCTGAATATTGTTGGAAACTCTCATACGGTTTTCACCCAGAAAAAGGAGGAAACAATGAGTAAGCATACTGTTCTCCATATGGCGGCATTCTAGTGTTTAAAGGATACATTAGCCTTTGATAACTGGTTTGCCCAAATTGATATTGGTATGCAGGATCAAATTGTTGAGTTTCCATGTGAGAAAAACCAGATTGAAATCTGGACGAATAAATGGGAGAGCATGGTGCTGAAGCAACCCCTGAGTGGGTTCCAGCTAGTGATTGGTAACCAACCAGAATGGATGGTGCACCATATAGGTGAGACTCAGGTGTACAAGAAAACACTGAAGGAGTAGTAGCAGGATTCTGTCGCAACTGCATCAAATGATACATTCCTAGATGTTAATGGTTATTCAAACATGGTTAACTTGTCCAAAAGTTCTCCTAATGATTCGACAGGAACTCGCGATGAAGCAGGATTAAAGGAAGCAAATTGAGGAGTAGCAGAATACAAATTAATCCCAGTTCCAAAATGAAACAGGGTGTCATATGGAGGATCCTCTACTACATGATGGTGGGATAGTCTTAGTACTCTAGGAAGCTACAAGGAAGTATGGAACTATAAACTACACTGCCCAAGAAGGGGATAAGTGAAGTAAGGGGGTTTCACAATGGAACCAAGAAGTGCACCAGGAGGAGCTACGCAAGGAGGGTTGCACCATGGAGGTTGGTGCCACGCAACAGAGTCGAGAAATAGTCATTGGGTGCACTGTAGATGATCGGATGGAGAAATTTTCATTAAAAGGAGTGGTTAGGTTGCATTTATGGCGCAAAACTTTGGAAATCTACCGCCAAAGATGCATTTATGGTAGATATTTGGAGGGAACAGTCGGATTTGAATTTTAAATATCCTATAAATCTAGCATGTTGCCCTGCATTAGAACACTTTTCTCTCTGAAAATCACTTGTGAGATTTCGTGCCTTAAGTCTATGAACCAGTCTGATTGGAAAGATATTTTCTTACATCCAAGGTTAGCTAATGTGCATGAAGCATTCCATGAGGATTTCTTAGAGAGAATGACGACCACTAACCCTGCAAAAGCTACCAGTTCTAAAGCCACTTCCCCTGAAGTAGTTCAGGAAATGGAAGCAACACCTTCTATACCTACGACACCAAGGTCGCCTAGGCCTAATCATTATACTCCTGATAAGAAGAGAAATAAACCGCAATCAGTTCCTGTGAGACATCCGCCAAGGAAAAAGCCCCAAGAGATCTGCCAAAAGGGGAAAATGGATAAGTCCAAGCAACCGCATGAATCCCTAGATCTTGATGAAGAAGAGCTTCGTAGAGGAATTGAGGAGATGGAAGCTGAAGTGGGTGAGCTTATGGCTCAATGCTAGAAGTATATCCCATCACGACAAGGCAAAGAAAATATCTTGAAAGATACAGACACGGACAAGTTTATGGCTTCTACACCACTGCTACCAAAGAAGGTAGCATTTGAACGTGCATTCTTAGGGTGCATTCTTGCACTAAAAATGGAAGATTTGGATCTGGAGGATCATGAGAAATTCCCCTAGTTGGTGCCAAACAAGTATTTGACAAATATCTATTATGAGGAGACCAGATTCACGTAACTGGAGCCAATGAAATGGCTTGCAGGGGTTGAGAAGTCAAGGTTGTTGAACATGATGTGGGTACCGCATTTCAGCGGGACGAATATCAATACATCTGCATTCAACAATTGCTTGCCTTGGTACATGATGGGTGTCTCTGGTTGGTAGAACCCATCCCCATTATGGATATTCTAATCCATGGCATCACAAGGTTGTCATACCAAGGGGTGGATCCAATCGAGGAGTTTGGAGGAAAGACCAAGGAAAAGAAACTCGTAGTCAAAATGAAGAGTGAGTTTGACTTAGTGAAGAAGTCATGCAGATATTCCATCTGCTCCATTACAAACAAAGCAGTGCATTTTTCTGTGCAGATCTTGGCCTACAATATCATGCAGAAATGTCATGTGAACAAGGTTCTGGTGCCGGTAATTTCCCTAGCTACGCAATGTGCTAAGGGGGTTGTTTCTGGGAAAATTAGTGTCTTTTTGAACAACTAACCCTCTAGGTTTGGTAGCTACCCTATAAACAACAGTTTAAAGCAATTCAATAATATTTCCTATGTGTAACAGATAAGAGAAAGATAGTAGAAACCAACCTGGAACTTTCACTTGATCCCTTGCCTGATTTTTCACTCCTTTGGCAGATCCAGTAACTCCTCCCTGTACTTAACACGCTTCGAGAGTACCTGCACAAGTACAACAACAAAGAACTGTCAAAGCATCGTGATCTATTATAACATAAACATTACAAAATTGGATATATAATCAATAAATGAAAGCATTCACAATTAGACAATCAATTGGGAAAAATCATGAAGAAATTTATTAATAAAAAGGAGAATTATAACCCAGTTGTCTGATCTAGTGCCATCCTCCCAGCATCAATCCTTCTTCACCTCATGAATTAGCAAGAACACACCAACAAGAATGCAATTCTCTCTCCTCAATACTCAAACTAACAACACTTACTTGCAATTCACAACAATTTGGCCTTCTGATCTCTTGGATGTGAGATCTTTTAATTGATGTTTGCAAGGGTGTGAGTCATCTATGGGGATTTCTTTGTGTCATTCCACTTGTTACAATTGGTTCCACAAGAGAGGGGAATTGGAGATGGTTTCCTAATTCCTTTGGTCATCCTTAGGTGAATTTAGAGAGGCAAGTGGCATAGGAGAAGTTTCTAGGAGATTCCCTGAGCAACCAACTAACAAACTATCCTAGAAATTTGTCCATCCTCACCCATCACACCCTATAGAAGTCCTAAATAGTATGCATCAAACCCTGACAGTGTACCAATCAGTATGCATCGTAGTTTATCAGTGGAGCAGTCAGTATGGTCTAGTTTAGGCTCTCTCTGGATGATTTTTGAAGTGGAGCTTCTGAGGAATGATGTATTTAGATGACTAAGTTTCTTTATGGTATGAAACAAATCTTTTAGGGGTTGATGAGCCCTAATACATCGACATATAATTTTGGGGTTGATGTGCCCAAATATGTTTATAACAGGGGTACAGTACAACTGGGCACAATACCTCTGCAAGGAATTTTTGGCAAACTGTAGGGAGGCCCAAGACGATGGAAAATAATTTCACTATGCTTGGCTACTACTATTTATTTCCCTCATCATTTGTAGGTTGCTAGAAGACAGTAAATTCCCTCCACAGGAAACTTCCTTATAGAAGCCACGAAGTTCGCTTTGCTCTAAGTGACAAAGGACCCTGCAAGAGTCATGGAAACTAAGATGTTCCGGGTGTTGGTTGATATGGATCTCCACATGGTGATCATCCTGAGGCCGCACTATCACCAAATCTATTTGAACAACTGGATATTTATGTAGAGTTCAAAGAATACTTTCGCAACGTGTCTATCTATGCGTGACGGGACCCGAAGAAAACATGGTACAAGTTACCTTACCTATTCAGTGAGGATGATGTGCAGGAGGTCGTTGGGAAATGGCCAAGGGAGTGCCTGTACCCTTCATATCTAGGTGCGGGTACTAGCAAGGTCGGGGAAATTTCCTCCGCGTAAGGCACAACACTACAGAATAAGAAGAAGGCTAAGTAAGTCGCATCTTGAGACAAAGTTGCGCAGAAAAAGAAGGAATTTGTTGTCAAAGCAGTTGTTATTAAGGCAGCTACTCTTAAAAATCGAGTGGTTAAGGAGACCACCATTGATGTTGAGGAGTCTGATTCTCAACACACTTAGGACAAAGGGTAGACTGATGTTGAAGGAGGCGAGGGCGAGGACCAAATCACTCCCTTTAAACTACAGAAGCAAACCAAGGAGACAATTTTTGGACCCGAGAAGAAGAAAAACTATGATAAGCATGCACATGTTGATCCAATGGTCCTCACTGAGGGGGACTTGGATGACATCAAGGATAAGGTCCGTGACATGACGACAAATTTGTGAACGTAATTTGAGCAACAATACTAGTAGGCATTGGGGAATGTGTAGAAGGATCTCCATGAGTTGCAAATTCAGACACGATGGCTACAAGTGAGCGTTGGACAATCGAGTGGGATTCAAGCGAGCCTGCAGTAGGCAAATGTGATTGTGCTGGAAATAGATCGGACTCTAGAAATAGATAGGATCCGTCCACGCATATATATACAAAGCGAACACCCATCTCACACACATCAAGGATGTGGGTGTTAACCTTGTGGTGCTAACCATGAATTACATCAAGGAGTATCCAACGAGCTCAGGGTTAGGGAGCAGTGCACACTGCTAGTAATTAGTGAGGTGAAGAGCAAAAACAAACAAATCTTCATAGAAAAGGCATAAGCACCTAAAGACAAGGAAGAATTGGCCATAAGCAGCCAGAACATGGAGGCAACCATTACACAGGCATGTAATGCACTGCCAAAACTTAACATTCTTGAAGATGCAGCCTTAGAAGCAAAGATTCAGAAGTTGGTTGTCACAGCCTCAGAATCAAAGGAGGAAATCAGACGAGTTTGATTTGTGTTACAGATGTAGATCTTTGAAATACAGTTAAATTTGTAGCCAACCACTTCGCTAGAACTCCGAGAGTAGTGCAGAGCAACCATCAAAGAGGAAATGACCACTTTGGAAGCAGAAGTCAATAATTGCACAAATCTCTTTGAGTAGGCAATGGAACTATGGACATCTCTATAGGGTAACCCAAATATGAAAAAATTTTGTACCGAAATCCAGGATAACCAACATCAATTTGATGAACTCAAGTCACCTACGCACACTTTGGCACTAGTCCAGCGCTTTGCTCAATTGCAAGAAGGTAAATAATTGCAAACACAAATTGCGGAGTTGAAGCAAAAGGAGGTCATCTTCAAGGTCAGGACACAACCATGGACTAAGGAAGGAAGCTAGCTCACTCTGTCAATTCAACAAACATTGAAGACCATCCAATAGACACAAAGGACAATGGGCCTCGCGGTGGAAGTCCATACTGCAGAGAAGCTAGTAAAGGAAGTATAGTAGGCCATAGTGTAGGGTACTGCTAATTTGTAGCTACTGAAGGTGGAGTTTCACGAACTCCAGGAAAATATTTTTGTGATAGTCGAGTGAATCGAGAATGAGTCACCCAATTTGTATTGGGGGCTTGTTGGGATAGGGTCCCTAGGGTCATTTTGGTCACGTTTTGGTAAATTTTTCAATATCTTTGTGTAACGAATGTAAAGTCTCTGCGAAATGTGGAAGCAGAGTGCAAAGCTAGTATGAGTCAAAGGGGCTTTAGTCCCTTAGGTGGGTAATTGATAGAGTGGTTTTGAGACCCACCCATGGTCTGTGAACCATGGTATTGTAAAGAAAATGCTATATATAGATGAGTCATAGTGAGTCTAGAGAAGTAACTTTTTGTGAAGCATCATTGTAAGGGCAAGGTGCTAAGGAAGGAAAGGTTTATTTCCTATACTTAGGTGAAAAAGGCTCCTGCAAATGAGTGTGCGGAGAGCTTGGTAAGTCCATAGGCTGAGGGCGCAGGCCCCTATAGCTGGGTGCACAGGGAAAGGAAGTTTGTACTGAATTGAATATACTTAATAAAGACAATTTTGAGCCAATTATGATGCATATGTTCCTTATGTATTGCTAGTTTATGTATCTTCACTCGGTATTATGATTTACATAAATTAATGCTTATTTGTTGCGTGGAACTAATAGATATGTAGTATTTATGCATGCTGAGTATAATTAGGAACCTTCGCAAAGATCTGGAAATTGTTTAAATGGTTTAACAATAATTATAGGATCAAAAGGGTAAAAGGTACATGAAGGTAGATTTGAGCCATGAGGACTGCATGAACCCATCACATAGGCCTATGGATGCATAAACATGGTTTTGTCATCCCCTAATACTGTTTCGGGTGAGATTGCAACCTACACTATGCAGGTTGTTACCAAAAGGACTAACAGTTAGGGTTTTTTTGGTTGGCGCGAATAATGCTGAACCTGGGTCAAGCCCCATCAAGCCAACAACCCCCCCTTGGCTTTGGCCTTTGCTCTGTAGTTTGGGGGTACCTTTTCCTTGCTTCAGATTTGTAGATCCAAAGACTTTCTTCTTTTGTTTAAAATTCTCAATTCCATCTCATCCTAGATGTACTTGTGTAGACAACCGCGGTACTTGAGTATCAAATGCTACTCAGAATCCTTGATACCCAACTTCATGTGGAGGGTATGGAAAAAATTTGTGAACTTTGACATATCCTGGTCCCTTCCCTGTCATAACATGGTCCACTTTATGTATTTATCTTCATATCTCCCAACAGGGTAATATTGTTCCTTGATGGCATCTCGAAAAGAATCCCAAGTGGGTGTGGTTGAAAACAGTGAGGATTCCCTCTCATCCTTTTGTTCATAGTAGGTTTCCCACCAGTCCTTGTGTTAGGTTCCTATAATTCTATTGATTCCCCCAGTATTATTATCATTGTAGCCCCTTATTGTTATTTTTGTGCCCTTGTTGACCCCATATTGTTATTCTTGTGGCCTATGGAATCCCACTATTCTTATTGTTGTTCCCTTGCATTATTATTGTTATGTTGGCTCTTATTATATTGTGACCCCTTAGACTCCTATATATAGAAAGGAGGTTTTTTCATTTGAATCATCCAAGAATCATTCATTCTATGTAATGTAAAGGAGTTTTCCGCCTCGAAGAGGCTTATTTTGAAGTAGTTTATCTATATATTCTTCTATTTTGTGAGTTCGTTTCATAGCACTTGGTATCAGAGGTTTGGATTCTAGGATTTCGATGCTTCAAATAGGTCATCATGGTATTTTCGCTATAACGTTTTTTCTACAAAGCTTCAGAAGTGAAAAAAAAAAAAAAACAAACACAAAATAAAACAAAAAACAAAACAAAACAAAAACAAAAAACAAAAAACAAAAAAACAAAACAAAACAAAACAAAAAAACAAGAAAAAAAAAAAACCAAAAAACAAAAAACAAAATAAACAAAATAAACAAATAAACAAAAACAAAAAATCAAAACAAAACAAAAACAAAAAACAAAAAATCAATTTGAGACGAAATTGTGATGAACGTTGTGTCCAAATTTCAGACCGTTTAGTGCTATATTTTCGGAGATATGAACCGAAGAAGTTGGGGTTTTTGCGGGATCCCGAATTCCATATCAAACAGGTGACCTTGCAAAAATCGTCATAACTTTCTCTCTGAGCATCAGATTTAAATTTCGTAAAAAGTAACAGAAAGAGGATGGATTTTAGTTTATTGGATATCATCTTTAGGGCCTAAAATTGAAACAATGATATGTTGCACTTCATACAATTTCGCTCTACTAAGAACATCTATAATCTGGTCATTGTGGGAGATTGGGCATAACTTCTTCTTGGAAAATCCAATCTTGATCAGACATGTGGGGTTCGAAAGAGGGAACAGAGGGCTACCACAGGATGAAATTGTAGACCTTGGAAATCTAAAATTACAAAGATACAATAGATTCAATATCAAGCTCCTACAAAAAGAAAAAAGGTGTGTAGTCTTTTTAAAAATTTGCATAAGTTTCATTTGAAAAAATAGTTTCAATTGATTAAAAGGTCATAGTGAATAAAATTATCATTATTTGGTGACCTGAAGAAATAAAATGGCAAAACCTAGTAAGAAACCTGAAAGATCTACTATGACACATGAAGAAGAGGAAGAAATGCAACATGATATATCAAAATTAAGAGACCAAGTGCAAGAAATTTCATTCACACAAAAAGTAATAGAAGCTAAGATGGATGGTTCAAAGAATGACATCAATGGTATAGAAGCAAAACTAAAAGGCAACATTGAATATTTGAAGAAATACATGGAAGGTTGGAAGGTTGGAAGGATGGTTTGAAAAATTTGTTACATGAAAGACTTCCTAATGATGAAAAGGCAATAGAGGAAACTCATGATGAGAACAAAAGAAATGTTGATCATGATTTGAAGAAAGACAACATTGAAGATTTAAAGGAATACATGGAAGGTTTGAAGGAAGGTTTGACAAAGTTATTATAAAAAAGGCTTCATAATCGTGAAAAGGTAGTAGAGGAAACTCATGATGAGAACAAAAAAAATGTTAATCATGATTTCATAGACTCTAATTTTGGAACGAAGAGCCACCACATTCCAAAGATCGAAATGAGGAATTTTGATGGCAAGGATCCCATAACATGGATACTACAGATGGAACAATATTTCTATCTCCATAATGTGCAAAAACACAAAAAAAGGTATGCATTGCAACTTTATATTTGGAACCCAATTAGTTTGTATGGTATCGATAGCTTTTCTCTCGTAAGCACAATGTCACTTGGTCAATTTTTATGGAGGAAATGATAGCACAATATGAGGATACAAAGAGAAACAACTTCTTTAGCCAATTGATAAATCTCAAACAAAAGTGTTCAATGGTGGAGCACATTAAGGACTTCCAAAAATTGAATATAAGGGTAAATGATATTCCAAAGGAGCATATGATTGATGTGTTCATAGGGACTTTAAAGGATAACATCCAACACGAGGTTTGCCTTTGGGAACCTGATTCATTGGAGAAGGCATTCAGGTTGGAAAGAAAATTTGAAAGCAAAATTATAGAACCAAGGAACCCTACCACTCACAACTATAAAGATGGAAGTGTTGTTGACCCTAGCCTTCCACAACCTACAAGGTTGACACCACAAAAATTGGAAGAAAAAAAGAGAAAAAGGGCTTTGTTACAGTTGTGATAGAAAATACCCTAAAGGTCATAAGTGTGCTAAGAAGAAATTATTTTACATAGATTGTGAAGAGGATTAAGAAAAGAAAAAAGAAACGTCAAAAGAAGAATATATACACCAGGAATCAATCGAGCATATCTTCTAAGGCATTGGAAGGAATTACCACTCCCCAAACTCTCAAGATAGAAGGACATGTCAAGAAGAAAAAGTTAATAGTGTTGATTGATTCGGGTAGTACCCATAATTTTAATCATTGTAAGATAGCCAAGGAATTGACTTGTTTCCTATACCGAGCAATAGAGTGTCAAGTGATAGTTGCAAATGGAGGAACCATAAATTTCTCTTGAAAGTACCATAATATCAAGCTATCCATGGGACGAATATGTATTTAATAGTCCAATTCTTTCTATTCTAATGGGTGGTGCTGATGTTGTACTAGGAGTCCAATGGCTACAATATTTGGGTATGATAGATTTTAATTTTCAAGAACTTATTTTGAATTTTTTTTTTGGAAGGAAAGGAAGTTGAATTAAGGGGTATCACAGGGAAATTGAGAAAGATAATCAGCTCTAACAAAATGAAAAAGCTTCTAAAGAAAGAACAATGGGGTGTAATTGCACAATTATGTTCACTAGAGGCTCCCACATTGAAATCATCTATTTCTCCAAATCTCTGAAAAGTATTGGGTGATCATTCCAAGGTGTTTGAGACTCCCAAAGACCTCCCACCTATTAGTGATCATGATCATGCTATTCATTTGATTCTAGGAAGTGTTCCTCCAAACATCAAGCCTTACATATATCACTATGCCCAAAAGAGTGAAATTGAACATATGGTTGCAAAAATGCTAGAGGATGGTATAATTCAACCTTTTCAAAGTTCTTTCTCTGCTCCAATAGTATTGGTACACAAGAAGGACGGATCATGGTGCATGTGTCTAGATTATAGGGAGCTCAACAAGCTCACTATTAAAGATAAATTTCCCATTCGCATCATTGATGAATTATTGGATGAATCACATGGAGAAATTTACTTCACCAAGCATTAAGGATATCATCAAATTAGAATGAAGATAGAAGATATTCCAAAAATAGCATTTAGAACTCATGAGGGTAATTACAAATTTTTGGTCATGACTTTTGACCTTACCAATGCACCTTCTACATTTCAAGGTTTGATGAATTGCATTTTCAAACCCTTCCTTAGAAAATTTTTGTTAGTATTTTTTGATGATATACTAATCTACAGCAAGTCTTGGAAGGATCATGATCAACATATCGATAGGTTGCTCAAACTATTGGAGGAGAAAAAATTATAATAAAAAACCTCCAAATGTTTCTTTGGGGTACAAGAGGTGGAATATCTAGGTCATATTGTATCTCATGAAGGTGTTAAGGTAGACCCTAGCAAAATAAAAGCCATTAAGGAATGGAAAATCCCCACATCCATAAAGCATCTGCGAGGATTTCTTGGATTGACAGGGTATTATCACAGGTTTGTTAAGAATTATGGGAAAATAGAAGCACCTCTAACAACATTACTGAAGAAAGATGCATTTTCTTGGACTAAAGAAGCAACGAAGGTCTTTGAACATCTTAAAGAGGAAATATTCCAAGCACCAATATTAGCTACGCTAGACTTCACAAAAACCTTTATTGTGGAATGTGATGAGCCCCAAAAAAGGGTAACTTATTGGGCTCATTTTGCCTATTATTATCGATTAATCCACCATTATTCATAGCTCTATGCATGCTTTTGAATATATTTATGTTAATTGAATGAATGAGAATAGTCACTTGACCACAAAGTCTAATACGTGCTTATTGCAGATTTTTGGGCATCTTTTGAACCAAGGTCAAACATTTATGAGCAAGTTGACAGCCAAATACGAAGGAACAAGGCTGAGGATTTGTAGGAAGGGTGTATCCAACATTAAATGACCCCTTCCTCGAGTTCTCCACCATCAGCTCGAAGTTCAACAACCCACCAAAGATGATTCCAAGGGGCAGCCGAGCAGATTTTGTGAAGTGGCTAATTAACTGTAGTTTTGAGCAGCCAAGCTCCTAAAGTTGAGGAGGGTTGTTGGGAGTCATCATGGTTCATAGTAGGAAGGCTTCAAGCCTTGGTATTTTAGAAATTGAACAATTGTTTTTCGCACTTTAGTGCAGCTCTGCATTTTAGCTCATCTTCGAGCTTTTACTGTAAACAATTTTGTGACATGATTATTTTTTGAGTAGTGGAGATAAATTTTACTTTGTACCAGCTCTAAGATTTCTTAGGACGCTGTAACTCTTGGGGTTGGGACCAACCCAAGTGCCAGTACCTCCTTTGTGTACTTTTATGTGTCTTTGTTGCATTCATAGAATAATTTATGTTATTTAGGTTAAGATCTTGCTTTGCTACTTAGGTTGTTTTTGATGATTAAAATAGCTTTTTATAATTCAGGTTGATTTGAAAGTTTGTTAAAGGAAAATATCTACAAAAATACCATCAATAAATCCTTGATCCCATCTCTCCCTCTTTGGGACCATGAGTTGAGACCAAGGCATACTTTCTGCCACAAAAACATTGTTTTTGCCTTTCCATGCAATTGCTAGTGTTAGATTTTTAGTTGGAAAAGTTGATACCAGTTGTACTTGCATGTTTAAGATCTGTTCTTGCTTAGTTTCCATAGTTATCTTGCATTATTTTATGTCTATACATTTATTTTCATCATGTTTATGGTTTTTAGGTCAGATTAGGTCAAAATAGCTAGATCTCTAGTTTCCTAGTCTTTTTTCGATTAGTTTTGGAAAATAGTGTGCAGAACACCTATAATACACCCCTGCCTAGCCTTCCTCAATCATAAAACCTGCTCCAACCCCTAATCCAAGATACCTTCCCTTCATTTGCCACACTTTTTCAATTTGCCCTAATTTCTACATTCTTGTGCAGCATTGCTCCCTCCATCCTTGAACAAATCCAACTACCTTCCTCACTCTTTAGCCTCATTTACCAGGTCCTAGACCCCTTTTCATCCTCATCCAGCCTTAATTTCCACTTTCCCACCATTTTTTCACCATCCACCCTCTAAAATCCTCTCTCGGATCTTCTTGTAGAACATCCTATAGAACCCCTGTAGACTTCCTGTAGAAGTTCACGTGAGCAGTTTTTCAAGATCTGACTGCTGTGAAACTCTCTGGAAGGGTTCTAGGGACCCCTTAGGCCCTCTTCTCACCTTTCCAACCTCTTTCAAGTGCCTACTCCATTTCCTTTCACCAATCAACCTCTGCACAGTCAAAAATCGTTAAAGCACATGCATAATAATTCTGCAAAATTACTCAAAAATGCAAAAATATGTTTTCTCCAGATTTTACTGCAGGAGTAGCTTAGTAACATGAATTTTACCTTTCCAAGAGTCAATGGAATCCATTTCCACCACTTTCATCTCTTTTCTTGTACCGGTAGGGTTAGTCGGTAAAACTAGGGTTTGCTAGGGATTGCATTTCTTTTCAGCTTTCAGCTTCTTTCTGCAAGTAGACTAGCCTCCTTTGAGTTAGCTTTCATCCATCATAGTTAAAAGCTTCCTATAAGAGCTCATAGAAGTTGGCTTAAGCTCCTAGCAGACTTGTGCCAGTTGATCAAGTGACAACTTGTGGCAAGAGCTAGTACTTGTGCATATAGCACTGTCACTTCCAAGTTTGTTACAAACAATCGGGTTGATAAAGTAAAGAAGGGAGTCCCAGGAGTTGCAGCATCATTGCTGCAATACTAGAGCTCACCATATTTTTGGCGTCATTTCCAGGGAAGCATCACAGTATTTGTGATTGCTACTTTTCTTCTATTTTCTACTATAACCTTCTGCTAGGTAGTTATTTCAGCAAGAGTAGAGTAGTTGTTTCATTTCCATTCTGCAATTTCATTTCCACAAAAGTAGATTAGACATTTCTTGCTTTCCTAGACTAGCATTTCAATTCTACAAGTGTAGATTAGCATTTCAATTCTGCAATTTCAGTTCTGCAAGCGTAGCTTAGCATTTCACTTCTGCAATTTCATTTCAGCAACATAGATTAGTCATTTCCTGCTTTCATTTCAATTCTGCAATTTCAGTTCCGCAAGCGTAGCTTAGCATTTCACTTCTACAATTTCATTTCAGCAACATAGATTAGTCATTTCCTTCTTTCATTTCAATTCTACAATTTTCATTCTAGCAAAATTTACTTTAGTTAGTTGTAGCTTGTTGTTCAATCGATTTCAGTTTTGCAAGTACAAGCAAAGAAAAACACAAAAATCAACCAAAAAATATTTCATTTCATGCCTCGTAGGAACAAAGACAATTTAGGAAAATTCTTACCCAACACCCCCACCACATCACTAAGTCACCCTTCTCTCTTCTTCAGTGGCAGTGAACCTCCAGAGATACACGAAGATCCTCTAACAGAAGAAGAGCAAGAAAACATTCCTCCTGAGACCATGGCCAAACACAGAAATGGTATAGGAGATGAGGAGAGAATAGAAGGTGGCTTTCCCATCCGAGAGACCAATGGGGACACAAAAATGAAAAACATAAGTCCCTCAGCCTTACCTCACTTCCATGGATTGACCACTGAAGACCCTAATACCTTCTTGTTTGAGTTTGTTGTCCTTTGTTGAACCTATGACTATGCAGAAGATGAGAAAAAGTTGAAACTCTTTCCCTCTACCCTCAAGGATGTAGCACTACACTGGTTCATGGGGTTACCTGGAAATAGTATCACAACTTGGGCTCAGATGCCACAATACTTTAACAACAAATATCGGGATTACTGTAGGTCAAAGGAAACGAAGGGAGAAATCTTTGGGATGACCATGGGAAGCGATGAATCTTTAGAAGATTACGAAGAAAGGTTCCAACTCAGTTATAAAAGGGTTGGGTGCACACTTGACCCCAAATCTCTATAGTTGGTTCTGCTCCAAGGAATCCCTGAAGACCTTCTAGATACCCTCCTTTTGCTGGCTGGAGGAGACATATAACAACTACCTTATGATGACATAGATACTGTGTTTAGAAACCATTCTAGGGAAGCCTGGAAAAGAGGTAGTGGGAATCAACTTTCAGCCAACGCCACCTTCTCCAAACATGAGTTTGCAAATCAGATGGAAGACCTTAAATTTGAGATGAGACAGACCATTTCCATGCAACTAGATACTTTCCGAATCCAACAAAAGAAAGAGGAAACTAAGAGGGCTTTGGCCATCTTTTGTCCTAGATGTACAAGGAAACATCCTCGAAATGAGTGTCCATTACACGCAGTAGAGGTATGTTTCATTTGTGAGGAAGACCACCCTACAAACCATTGCCTAACCTTACCTGGACTTAAAGCTATGTACCAAGGGGCGAAGGGAGCCATTGAACCACTCTACTTCCTAAACCAAAGGAGGCCACATGGATCCAAACCTTACCAACAGGGGATACAAGGGACATCCTAGACTTATTACAACCCCATCCAATCCACTCACATACCTTCTTGGGGTCCCCCTGCTCATCCTTCTTGGTCTGCACCCCCTCCTTGGTCATAGCCATCTCAAAATCATACTCAACCTACTTCTCATTCGTTTCATTCTCATGTTCGGTCCCAACCTCAGTGGAATGCACCTCAATAGGGGTGGAGGCCCCAATACAACTCTCCTCCTGCCATTTTTCCTCCACCACCTGCTCAACCACAACCATTACCTCCCGCTCCTCCGAGACAACCCCAGATGCCTGCTCAGCTGAACCCGAACCCCAATAATAGACAAGCCCAATAAGTATATACTGGAGAGACAACATGCCCTACCTATGTTGTGGAGATTCAGGAGATCAACCTACGATCTAGGAAGGTCCTCCTAGATATCCAACCTCCTTCAAAAGAGGATGAGGAAGAGAAACAGGAAAGTGAACCCAAAGCCATTCCACCATTTCCTGAGAGACTAACTGGAACCACGCAACCAAACCTAGAAGAGACTGAACTTCTGGGCGAGCTTAAACAGTTATGTGTGAAAATACCGCTTCTCTAGGCCATAAAAGATGTACCAATCTACAAAAAATTGATCAAAGAGAAGTGTTTCAAGCACTCAGGCAGGCACAAGAGAAATGCCCCAACTATCAATGTCATAGGACAACTATCCGACCTAATGTTGGGGCAAGTAATCTCTCCAAAATATCTGGACCTTGGGAGTCCTGTAGTTGATGTCCACATCAATGGCACCATAATCCCCCACAACCTGATTGATCTAGGGGATGCCATTAATGTGATGACGAGGAACACTATCTTCAAACTCAACCTTCAGAGTTCCCTAGGAAAGACCATGATAGTACTGCAGTTAGTAGACCATTCCATCGTGACCCCCGAAGGGATTGTGGAAGATGTCATGGTCTCCGTTGATTCTTGGGAGTACCCTGCAGACTTCTTGGTCCTTCAGCCAAAGGAAAAACTCACTGGATACCCCCTCATTCTTTGAAGGCCTTAGTTAGCTACTGCAGATGCTTACATCAGTTGTTGAGCAAGGAGCATGACCATCAAGAATGGGCTTATGTCCAAACAGCTCGTCCTATATCCTCCGGCCCAACCTCTACTAGAACATGACTTACCTCTCTTGTTAGAGGAGGAAGATGAGGATGAATTCTACTCTACACCAATGTGCATAGTGGAAGCCACTAGGGGAGGTCCTCAAACTGAGGATGGCCTTATTGAGACTTTGATTCAGAATCAAACTCCCAGTGTGTTGCCATTGGAAGAGTTGGTAGAAGACACCCAAGCCAGTGCTTTAGTGGATCTCTGTGTGGCTGATATGACCTCCCCCCGAGTTAAGAATGTGGAATTTGGCCCTGAAAGAACCTTGATGATCAACTCATCCCTATCCCCCTCTCAGGAGAAGGAGCTGTGTAGCTTATTGAACCACCATTTGGATGCTTTTGCTTGGAGCTATAAGGAGATGAAAGGAGTCCACCCTTCAGTCTGTACCCATCACATTTACATTAAAGAGGATTGTAAACCAATTATGTAGCCTCAGAGGAGAATGAATCCAGCCCTTCAAGACATTGTCTAAGAAGAATTGCAAAATTTGTTGGATGCAGGATTCATCTACCCCATCTCTGACAGCAAGTGGGTTTCTCCTCTGGTGCTTGTGCCCAAGAAAAAAGGGAAGTGGAGAATTTGTGTCGATTATCAAGAACTTAACAAAGCCACCAAGAAGAACCATTTCCCTTTTCCTTTCATATATCAAGTGTTAGATGAGCTGGCAGGGAAGAAGTTCTTTTCCTTCCTAGATGGGTTCAGCGAGTACAATCAGATCCAAATCAGCCCAGAAGACCAAGATAAGACCACTTTCACTTGTCCATGGGGTACCTTTGCCTATTGGGTCCTTCCCTTTGGGTTATGCAACTCTCTTGCCACTTTCCATAGAGTAGTACTGAGCATATTTGATGAACTGGTTCATGATTCAGTGGAAATCTATATGGATGACTTTACTCCTTATGGGTCCAACTTCCAAGAAGCATTGATTAACCTGAGAAAAGTTTTAACCAAGTGTATTGAAATGAACCTGTCCCTTAGTCCAAAAAAATGAGAATTCCTGATGACTGAAGGGACCATGCTAGGTCATACAATTTCTCAACAAGGATTACATGTGGATCCTAACAAGATTGCTATCATCTAAAGGGTTCCACCTCCTCAAAAGATAAGAGATGTTTGGAGTTTTCTAGGCTTAGCAAGATATTATAGAAGATTCAATAAAGATTTCAATAAGCTAGCCTCTCCATTATTTGGTCTTCTGGGGAAGGATGTTGAGTACATATAGAATGAAAACTGTCAAGAGGCTTTGGATGCATTGAAAGGTAAGCTGGTAACTCCCCCAATATTGAGAGGTCCAAACTGGGTTGTACCTTTCCACATTCACGCAGATGCCTTGAACAAAGCCATAGGAGCAGCCTTAGAACAATTTGAAGAGAAGCTACCATATGCCATATATTTTTTCAGTAAAAACCTGTCCAAGGCAGTGTTAAACTATATCGTAACCGTGAAAGAGAACTTAGCTATAGTCCATTCCCTAAACAAGTTCAGACACTACATCACTAGTTATCAAACATTGTACACACTAATCATGCTACAATTAGATATTTAATGAATAAACCTGATGTAAATGCTCGTATCATTAGATCGTTACTTTTATTGCAGCAATTTGATTTGACCATTGTTGATAAGCCAAGTAAGGAAAATGTTGTTGCTAATTTTCTATCTAGACTAGATTTGTCTGCAGGTGAAGAAGGGGTGGTGAACGATCAAATGCTAGATGAACACCTGTTTGATATTTCAGTACTCTCTCCACGGTTTGTTGATATAGAAAATTACTTGGTTTCGACATAGTTCCCACTGCACCTATCCTCAAAAGAGAAGAGAAAGATCATGAGGAAAAGCGCCCCATTCACATGGATTGGGGGTAACCTGTTTAAACTTGGCCCAGATCAGATTTTGAGACATTGTGTCAGGGAGGAGGAAGTTTTTGACATCCTACTAACCTGTCATGATGGGCCTTATGGAAGCCACTTTGCAGTAAAAAGAACTACTTTCAAAATTATACAGGTAGGCTACTATTGGCCCACTCTTCATCAAGATGTCAGGAGATACATGAGCCAATGTGACCGATGTCAAAGGATGGGGAAACCAACTCCAAGGGATGAAATGCCCCTCCAACCTCAAGTGAATTTCGAGCCATTTGAGAAGTGGGGCATTTGAGAAGTGTTTCTTATCAACCCTCCTTCAAAACAAAAGTCTTACATCATTGTGTGCACGAATTACCTGACAAAGTGGGCAGAAACAAAGGCAATCAAGGAAGCAACAGAAGAAAAAGTGGCTGAGTTTTTGAGGGAGAATATCTTCTACAAGTTCGAATACCCAAGAGAGTTAGTCATAGATCAAGGAAGTCAGTTTACTTCTAACCTGATTGAGGACCTGCTCGCTCATCACAGGATTAAGCACAGAACTTCCACCCCTTATCATCCGCAAGCAAATGGATAGGTGGAAGTCACTAACAGAGCTTTGGAAGATATTTTGACTAAAGTGGTGAGCAACAGCAGAAAATATTGGGCAGGTCGCTTGGTTGAGGCCACCTGGGCCTACAACACCACTTGGAAAAATACAACAAGTTTCACACCTTATGAACTGGTCTATGGGAAGAAGGCTTTGTTGTTCATAGAATTTGAATATAACAGATTGAGATTGGTAGCTCAGCTAGACCTAGATCTCAACCATGCACAACAAGAAAGATTACTTTAGTTGAATGGACTAGATAAATAGAAAATGCAGGCCCTTCTCCACTCAGAGGTGGTCCAACTTCAAAGGAAGATATGGCATGACCAGTACCTTAAAGAAAATCAATTTCAGCTAGGAGATTGGGTGTTGTTATATGATTCAAGATACAAGGATTTCAAAGGGAAGTTGAGGAAAAGATGGCTGGGACCATATATAGTGGAGAAATTCAACGAAAATGGTTCAGTCCTTATCAGGACCATTGATGAAGAATCCATCCCCATGCTCGTCAATGGGCATCAATTGAAAATCTACAGGAAGCCCCTTTTTAAGCAAGAGTTCATTGAAACTCTGGATAAATCAGTATTGGTAGTGGAGTAGGCCCCTACCTCCACTCCACCCAAACCTTGAACACAAAAGAAAGAGAGAAAAAATAAAAAATAAAATATCCTTGGGTGAAAACCTCTTGGAGGCGCGCAGGGTAGACAGTGAGGGTGAAAACCTCTTGGAGGCGCCCCAACTATCTCAAAAAAAAAAAATAATAAAGAGAAAGAAAAAAAGAGAAAAAGAAAAATAAACCTAATTTATGTTGAATAATTGCAGGTTGTAGGAAGGACATTGCAGGTTAGGAGGATCGCACAAGACAAAGACGAGGTCAGCACCAGGCTGCAAGCATCCCTCACAATCCATTCCTCCATGACCACTACCCTTTCCTAAGATTTTGTCTCATTCAGGCTAAGATTTCACCTTCTACAAGAAGTTATGTGTCTTCTACACAAAGATCTTGTAGAGCCTATAGACAAGCCAAAATTGATCTCCGAAGAGGACTCGAAGGTTGGGAATCTATCTATGAGGCCTGTCAACATCCATGCTTCCATCCATCGCCATATTTCACCTTTTTCCATCTCTGTACACCTCCATTGCACTCATTTTTTTATGTCCCTGCACAGTCACACACAGAAATCCTATTTTCCTCATACTGCCAGCAAAAAATTCTTAATGACAAATCAAGCAACAGTTTTTCACTCACCATACCTATTACCCTCCATATAGATTCCACATCAGTTGAGATCCTCGTCAGCAATATAGCCCTGCTCATTCTAGCTTGCATTGGAGGAGAAGCAACTACAGGACATCCTACAGGAATCCTGTAGAGACATGGACACCAAAGTGTGGCAGAAGAGACATGCATGGAGCTCTTCTTGAACGTAAGAACATCAGCAGTAGCAGGGGCCAAGCATGCAGTATGCATGCAGCAACAACAAACTAAGGAATGGGTTCCAGAACCTAAAATCTGCATAACACGACCGCGGCCACGCAGGTAAGTGCCTAAACTTGTTATTCAATTGCATAAATCATATTTTAAAAGCTGCATGAATATGGGAATGGTTCGGATTGGGTGGAATCAGTGGCCATTCAACTGTCCACCCTCAGCTAGTTACATATCCTCGTGGAATCCAAACGAGCCCCATTACATTCAAAATTTCCGATTAGATGTGCAGCCAGCATGTGAGTGTCCATTCAAAGAGAAATCATCGGGACTGGTAGTGGTGGCGGTGGATAATGGGAGAGCAGAGGTGATGGCGGTCAAAAACACATAGAAACATTATGGTTGTGACGTCAGATCAACAGTCTGAATCGGCTACCTCATCCCCTCTCCACGAATCACGCCGTAGTTAAAAGACACTCAGTCGAAACATGCACCACCCTCAGTTCTTTCTACACTCATGATGTTCTCAATTGGAGTACATATCCACCACTTCCAAAAATAGTGAACCAGTCATCCTCCACTATTTTTCAGCCCGTTTTCAGAAATCTCCCTCTTATCAGGCTCTATTGGAAGCACAATTCCATTGTAGAGGAACCATGAGCCTTCTACAGGAAAGGTTCTACAGGAAAGGCAGAGAACTTCTCGACAGAAGGGAAACCTGGAATTTTCGTTGAATTTCAAGCTCCAAATGAGGTAGGCCCGAGAGAACTTCTCTGTGCATGATTTATTTGTACAAGGTGGTGAATTGAGCAGCATCAGTTTGAAAAAATAGAAGTCTACCTATGTATTGAACCAACCATGAAATATTGCTTGCATATTTCACTGAATTTACCCAATTTTTTCTCTGCATTCCGAAATCTCCTCATCAGTTTTAAAAATTCTCCTATAAGGAAGATACATGCTACAGTAGAGGCCACCCTGTGTGTGTGAAAAAAACTAAATTTACATATCTATCTATGTGCTGAGAAGAGAATCTATGACCTTATGCTCTGTTCTATAAAAAAAAAATCTTCTTTCCATAAACAGAAAGTCGAATTCTGGGTGATAGCGGTTTTAAAACAAGGGAATTATTGTTATGTGGTATTGTAAGAAACACACGAGAAATTCCTTCTTTGGTTCAAAAGACACCAAATTCAGCTATCCTCTGTTTCAGTGATTGACTGTTGTTTTCCTGAGCATTTTCTTTTCTGGTTAAAACATAAGAAGAACACTCAACACCATGCTAGGGGGATTTATAAGGAAAGAGCCCTTAGACTCTAGCAAGTTGTACGAGCAACCTAAGGTGGTGGACCTTTTCACCCTAGCAAATTGGATATCCTTCTTTGACAAAATTCATGGTCATGATGAAGAGATAACTAAAGAGTTTTTAATATCCCTGAGACTACATTCCACATGCCACATTTAGTTTTAGGGGTTTGACCCTAGAACTCACCCCTTAGCTCATTAGTAGAATTACCGATCTATCATTGGGGCTCCCTTGGAGCAAGGAAGAGAGATCATTGGGCCAAATTGCTAAGAAAACATTTAATCTGCCCGAGGAGCATCCTGTAGAAGACAAAAATGGAGTTAGGAGGACAAGCCTGCCTCCTCTCTAGAGTGAAGTTAGTTATCAAATTATGAAGTACATCACATGTGAAGGGAGGTTTAGCATCATCTATGGATACCATTTTAGGTTGTTATGTGAATTAAGGCATGGGATTGACTTGCCTCCAGCCAAGAAACTAAGCATCCCATATTTCCTTCTTCAGTCCTTAATTAAATGTGGTACAAAGCTAAATGAAGGTATCCTAGATCAGTTAGCCCACCATGGGCTCATCAAACTATTGGTGGAAGATGCTTTCCACACCTACACTATCCCCATATCTTGGGAAATATTCATAAACATGTCCAAAAATGATAATATTAGAACTTTGGCTGAAAACATCACTCCATCCAATAGTGAGGAGGGGGAGAAAACTAAGAAAATGGACAAAAACAATGATGAGGGAACAAAGGACATCCAAGCAGAAGGCAGAATAGAAGAAGCACAGGAGGAATAGAAAGAAATTAGCAAGACTGTTGAGCCTAAAACAGAGGAAGAAACAACAACAAAAACAACAAGGGAAAAGAGGATACAGAGTAGAAAGGAAAAGGCTGAAAAGGCCCAAATGAAGGCTGCCACAGCTAAAGCAGACACCCAAAAAGAAAAGGAAAAGGCACACCCTAAGATATCAGTCATACAGACAGAAACAGTGGACACATAGATTTCTACAAGAAGCGAAGAAAAAGACTAGTATGAAGAGAAATCCCCGGAAATGTTGGCAAGGGAGGAAGTAGTTGTGCTTGATACATTAAGTACACCTGTAAAACAAAAAGGAAAGAGAAAGAGGCAAACCTCCATGTACTTCAAAGCTAGGAGTAGCACACGAATAAAAGTGGGCAAACCCCAACCACAATCAAAGGAACCAATTGTCATTGAGGACACAACCATTAAATCGAAAGAAGAGTCTCCTTCAAAGAGATCTATCACCTATGAAAGAGGAAGCCCAAAAACCTCCACCTGGAGAGAAAGAATTAGGATGATGGACTCAAAAACAACTCTACAAGAAGCTGAAACATCTCTACAGGAAACTCTAGCGAAGTTAAAAGAAACTGAGAAATTGGAGGAGAAGGTAGCCAAACAACCACAGGGAGTAGAAAAGACTAAATAATTACTAGAGCCAAGCCCTTAGCCTAGCTTGGGCTCATATTACAACATGTTAGAAGGTGGGAAGATCATCCCACACAAGTTTGTTGTACCAAACTTCTTTGCATTGGAACAAGAGCGGGTTAGGACTCACACTTGGATGAGGATTGCCAAATCCAAGGGTGTTGCAGACATAGGCCACCTGGAGGAACAACTCAAGGAATCAAGGAATCAAGGAAAGAGTTGGCCATGGTGAGGCACATGGAAAGCAGTCAAAGAGCCAAATTACAGGAAGAGAATGAGCTGCTGAGAAAGAAGTTGTAGCTACAGGAATTCATAAGGAAGATAGGTCGTCCATTGTGGGAGAGCAGTAGTAGCAAGAAGCACCTCCAGCAGACAGGGAAACAACCGAGGAACAACAGAGAGAAGAAAAGCTCCAAAATAATGTTGAGATGCTAAGAAAACTACTACAGGAAAAGGAGTCACAAGTAGCAAAAGAAATACAGGCTTTAAAATGGTAGGTGCAAGAGAAAGAAGCCCAAATGGCCTGCAAGGCCAACTAGGCAGTAGAAGCCTTACAATGTAGCCAACCTGCTAAGTCATATGCATTATATCTTAAAGATCAATGGTTGCAATTTCAAATTAACACACTGGCCCAAAGAGGCACCATTCCATTCCAGAACTACAATCTGTTCATGTATTTGTGTGACAGTAGCTCAGCTGAAGATAAGGCCAAGTTAGCAAAATTCTATTTACACAACTTAGCACTTCCAAACTTGAATCTAAGGGACCCCAATGTAGCATTGGGAGATGTGCAACTAATGGCCATGGCCTCTTGGTTAAACCATGAGGAAAAGAGGGCAGTAGAAATTCAGGAAATGGATAGGGAGCTGAGTGAGCCACTCATGATCAGAGCAGAACCAGAAGATCCCTCAGCTTTAGTGTATGCCCATCAGCACCTGGCCAACAACCCTCAGGTTCTCCTAGACTACATTGAAAGACAATCTCAGGCCAATGATCACTTTGAGGACATGGAGAGATTGTTGGGTGATAGTTGCATCCATGCTTGCACAAGGACATGGAACACATTGTCCCACAGTCTGAAAATAAGCGAGTACCACTCCCCAACAAGGATGCAGGAGGCTTTGGCCAGAGTGCCCTTCTACAAACAGTCAATGCAAAATCTAAAGGCCAGTTGGATTGGCCTAAATTTCAGTCCTCCATTGCTTTTGGGACTGCTGGAAGGAGTCAAAGAAGAAGAAGAACACAGGCAATGGGAGGAGGTAGAGAGAAAATAAGGGTTTATGACCGAGAAGAGGACATCACCTCGGAAGCCTGGGATGTCATAGAGGCAGTCAAAGCAATCAAAGATGATGAGCTGGACTAGTTGCTTAGAGGATGAGCAACACATTCAACAGGGGGGTGATGATGAGCCCCAAAAATGGGTAACTTATTGGGCTCATTTTGCCTATTATTCTCAATTAATCCACCATTCTTCATAGTTCTATGCATGCTTTTGAATATATTTATGTTGATTGAATGAATGAGAATAGTCACTTGACCACAAAGTCTCATACGTGCTTATTGCAGATTTTTGGACATCTTTTGGACCAAGGTCAAGCATTTATGAGCAAGTTGACAGCCAAATATGAAGGAACAAGGCTGAGTATTTGTAGGAAGGGTGTCTCCAGCACTAAATGACCCCTTCCTCAATTTCTCCACCATCATCTTGAAGTTCAATAGCCCACCAAAGATGATTTCAAGGGGTAGTTGAGCATATTTTGTGAAGTGGCTGATTAACATCAGTTTTAAATAGCCAAGCTCCTAAAGTTGAGGAGGGATTTTGGGAGTCCTCGTGGTGCATAAGTAGGAAGGCTTAAAGCCTTGGTATTTTATCCATTGAACAACTATTTTTCACACTTTAGTGCATCTCTACATTTCAGCTCACCTTTGAGCTTTTGCTGTAAACAGTTTTGTGACGTGATTATTTTTTGAGTAATGGAGATAAATTTCACTTTGTACCAGCTCTGAGCTTTCTTAGGAGGCTATAGCTCTTGGGGTTGGGCCCAACCCAAGTTCCAGTACCTCTTTTGTGTACTTTTATGTGTCTTTGTTGAATTCATAGAATAATTTCTGTTATTTAGGTTGAGATCTTTCTTTGCTACTTAAGTTGTTTTTGATGATTAAAATTGCTTTTCATACTTTAGTTTGATTTCAAAATTTGGGAAAGGAAAATATCTACAAAAATGCCATCAAGCAATCCTTGATCCCATCTCTCCCTCCTTGGGACCATGAGCTGAGACCAAGGCATACTTGTTGCCACCAAAACACTGTTTTTTCCTTTCCATGCAATTGCTAGTGTTAGATTTTTAGTTGGAAAAGTTGATACTAGTTGTACTTGCATGTTCAAGATATGTTCTTACTTAGTTTCCATAGTTATCTTTTATGATTTCCTATCTATAAACTTGTTTTCATCATGTTTCTGGTTTTTAGGTCAGATTAGGTCAAAATAGCTAGATCTCTGGTTTTCCTAGTCTTTGTTTGATCAGTTTTGGAAAATAGTGTGTAGAAAACTTGTAATACATCCCTACCTAGCCTTCCTCCATCATACAAACTACTCCAACCCATAATCCAAGATTCCTTCCCTTCATTTGCCACACTTTTTCAATTTGCCCTGATTTCTACATTCTTGTGCAGCATTGCTCCCTCCATCCTTGAACAAATCCAATCACCTTCCTCACTCCTTAGCTTCATTCACCAGGTCCTAGACCCCTTTTCATTATCATCCAACCTCTATTTCCACTTTCGCTCTGTTTTTTCACCATCCACCCCCTAAAATCCTCTCTCGGATCTTCCTGTAGAACATCCTATAGAACCCCTGTAGACTTCATGTAGAAGTTCACGTGAGCAGTTTTTCAAGATCTAATCGCTGTGAAACTCTCTGGAAGGGTGCTAAGGACCCCTTAGGCCCTCTTCTCACCTTCCCAACCTCCTTCAAGTTCCTACTCCATTTCCTTTCACCAATCAACCTCTGCACAGTCAAAAATCGATAAAGCACATGCATAATAATTCTGCAAAATTACTCAAAATGCAAAAAGATGTTTTCTCCAGATTTTACTTCAGGAGTAGCTTAGTCACATGCATTTTACCTTT
Organism: Pinus taeda; assembly: GCA_000404065.3. Classification (NCBI taxonomy): domain Eukaryota; kingdom Viridiplantae; phylum Streptophyta; class Pinopsida; order Pinales; family Pinaceae; genus Pinus; species Pinus taeda. The sequence continues at coordinate 52,496 of APFE030371363.1, read as the reverse complement.
CCAAGAGTCAATGGCATCCATTTCCACCGCTTTCGTCTCTTTTCTTACATTAGTAGGGTTAGTTGGTAAAACTAGGGTTTGCTAGGGTTTTCATTTCTTTTCAGCTTTCAGCTTCTTTCTGCAAGTAGACTAGCCTCCTTTGAGTTATTTTTCATCCATTATAGTTAAAAGCTTCTTCTAAGAGCTCATAGAAGTTGGCTTAAGCTCCTAGCAAACTTGTGCCCGCTGATCAAGTGACAGCTTGCGGCAATAGCTAGTACTTGTGCATATAGCACCATCGCTTCCAAGTTTGTTACGATCAACTGGGTTGATAAAAGTAAAGAAGGGAGTCCCAGGAGTTGTAGCATCATTGCTGCAATACTGGAGCTCACCAGAATGTGATGCCTCAAAAGATTGAATTGGTGTTGTTTGAATGCAAGAAGGAAGACCCATTGCTTTTGAAAGTCATCCAATCAAAGGAAAGTATTTACACAAAGCTATTGATGATAAGGAAATGTTGGCAATACTACATGCACTTAAGAAATGGTGACCTTACGTAATGGGAAGACACTTCCAGGTAAAAACGGATCATGATAGTCTTAAATGCTTTTTAGAACAAAGATTATCTTCAGAAGAGCAGCAAAAATGGGTCACAAAGATGTTGGGTTATGACTTTGAAATCACCTAAAAAAAAGGGAAGCAAAATGTTGCTGCAGATGAACTCTCAAGAAAGCATGAGGATGTGAAAGCATTGCTTTGTTCCATTTCTATCATCCAACCAGATTGGATAAACGAAGCAAGGGATGAATGGAAGAATGAAGAAGAAGTCTGGGCACTCATTCAAAATTTGCAGCAAGATCCCAGTACATATGATAAATTTAGCTAGAAAAATGATTCATTATGGTACAAAGGTTGCTTATACCTCTGTAAGAATTCCCAACTCAAACAAGGAAAATATTTTGGAATTGCACACCTCTCCCTTAGGAGGGCACTCGGGATTTTTAAAAACTTACCATAGGGTTAAGAAGAAATTTTTTTGGGATGGCCAAAAATCTTATATTCAAAAGTATGTGATAGAATGTTTGGTTTTCAAACAAAATAAAGTTGAAATAAATAATACCCTAGGTTTGTTACAAACTTTATCCTTTCCAAGTCAACACTGGGAGGAGGTTTCAATGGATTTTATCACAGGTTTACCGAAGTTCGACGGAAAGAGTATCATCATGGTGGTAGTTGATATACTTACTAAGTATGGCCAATTTTGTGCATTTTCTCAACCATTTAAAGCCAATACAGTTGCTACTGCATTTATGGAAACAATTCAAAACCTACATGGAAATCCAAAAATTATTGTAAGCAACAGAGATCCCATTTTCACTGGAAATTTTTAGATTGAATTATTTTCTTGTCTGGATACTCAGTTAGCTCATAGCTCATCTTATCATCCTCAATCTGATGGGCAAACAGAGATAGTGAACAAAAGTTTGGAAGGATATCTTCGTTGCTTTGTATCTGATAAAAAAACGCAATGGGTCAAGTGGTTGCCTTTAGTTGAATTGTGGTATAACACTTCCTTCCATACTGTAGCAAAAATGACCCCATTTATGGCACTTTATGAATAACTTCCACCATCCATCACAACATCTTTAAGAGAAAATTCTAAGGTTCAAGCAGTGGAATATCACATCGAGCATCAACAGTAGGTTCTCCAACTCTTAAAGCATAAACTCACTTTGGCACATAATAGAATGAAACAACAAGCATATCAACATCGCAATGAAAGATGTTTTGATGTAGGTAACTAGGTATTTCTACGACTACAACCATACAAATAAATGTCCATCAAGCAAGCTAAGAATGATAATAAACTATCACCAAAGTATTATGGTTTGTACAAGGTGTTGCAAAATATTGGTACTATGGCATACAAATTGGAGCTTCCTGCATCTTCCCGAGTGTACCCAATTTTCCATGTTTCATGCTTAAAGAAGGTTATAGGTGACAAACTCCCAGTTCAAACAATATTTCCAAAACTTGACAAGGAAGGAAAAATCATATTGGAACCTGAAGCAGTCACAGAAAAAAGAACTCGATAACTATGAAATTGATTAATTTCAGAGTATCTCATCAAGTGGAAGAACTTACTTTCTGAAGATTCCACATGGGAGGACGATAATTTTATACAAAATCATTTAGAACTACTCAAGCGTTGAGGAACACTTTTTTGAAGGAGAGGGGCATGTTAGGTCCCTATAACACTATTGATACCCCCATTATTATTGTCATTGTTTGCCCCTTATTGTTATTGTTGTGCCCCTGTTGACCCCATATTGTTATTATTGTGCCCATAGAATCCAACTATTATTATTGTTGTGCCCTTACATTATTATTATTATGTTAGCTCTGATTATATTGTGACCCCTTAGACTCTTATATAAAGAAAGAAGGTTTTGTCATTTATATCATCCAAGAATTATTCATTTTGTGTAATGTAAAGGACGTTTCCCCTCAAAGAGGCTTATTTTAAAGTTGTTGATCTATCTTTTCTTCTGTTTTGTGAGTTGGTTGCATAACACCTTGACATGTGGGGCATCTTGGAGAAGTTCAAAAGTAGTATTATCCCGATTGGAAAAGTCATGAAATGAAAAATATCCTTTCAATAGATTCAATCATTTATCTATGGCATCTACATCTATCTAACCCTAAAGTTTGGGAATATCAAAGCTAACTTGTACCTTAAAAGGACTAGTGCCTCCAGAGTGGCTACCGGATGAAGATGCGTCATTTGTGGGTAGTCATCAAAGGATCTGGGCAAAGTTATCCATCATCAAGTTCCTCTATCACTCGAGGGCTTCCTCGAGAAATATTTGAAAGGATCTCTTACCCCCTCATCTTTATTTTCTTCCACCATGGGAGGTCGTTGAGGTTTATGATGTTGGTCTTGCAAAGGTTCACCCAGTTCGAGCCCTAAATCCTTATACCCTGACCTCGTTGGGGACATGCAAAGAAAAACATAGAAAGAGTAGATTGTTGTGATACCATTGATCTGAAATTAAACAGGAACACAAAAATTACAGATATAACCATAAATACAAAAATGCATATGAAATAGCACTTCACTTCATTAATATCAAAATACTGAAATATGCTTACAAACGGAATGGAAATAAACCTACTCGGGCGATGGTAGCTTATCTCTAAGAAGAGATGTGGCATCTACATGCCTCTGAACTATGTTACAATGAAGCTGAAGGGCCAATTTATTAATGAACAACAAGGGAAAACCAGAAACAACCAAAACCCTAACCCCAGGAGATAGAACACCAAGATTTTGTGGGCCTCATTGGGTTTAGTTGGGCAGCCAACTTCCCGAGGTCGTAACATGGTCATATTATTTTGTTTTGTGTGTATAATACCTTGTTGGAAAGGTATCTATGAGTACTACAATATTTGCAATATGCCTTTGCAAATGGTTGTGGGACTTCTGCGAACCTCAAAAAAACGTCGTTTAGGGGGTCAAAACTGCTAAAAATAGTAAATGTTGAAATAAACAAGGAAACAAATGAAATCAACTAGAGATCTAGGTGGAATAGGAAGGTGGCCACAAATATCCACCTAGACCATGTATATTGTTAACAATTTGTCACACCTGGTCATCAACCATGACAAAGGAACCTCTTGGAGTTGTCTTTACAATCTTTTCAGACTCTCTAAATATGAAAAGACCATCGAGTTTACCCGTTTTTACTTGTTAAAATTAATCATATGTGCAAAAAATGAATAGAACAGTGGCTCAATATCTATATTTTTAAGGATATTTTGGCCAAAATCAATCCCTTGAACATGAAACCCCATCAACAAACCTCTTTGTCTTTCTGTCGAACCTTACCATCCTATGATTTTAGCCATCATACTCTGATGTTCCTGCATCCCTGTATCCTAACACTCTTTTGTGTTCATGAGTCTAATTTATCTGGTAACCTTGATGTTGTGCCTTCTATTTGATCCACGAGGCTCCAAAAAGACACACGGGACAAAGATGGCTCAAAACTCAAAGTGTTTGGATTATGCTCAAACTAGGACCAGATCGAAGACCTTATCATCTTGATTACAGTGGTGTGAACAGCTCGTCAAACTAATCTCATATGCGAAAGATAGAGCTCTTCAAAGTTTGACATGACATGAGAAAGTGGGGCCCACATCATGCCACATGGCATCCCAGTAAACAAGAGAGACCCACATGGCATCCCATCATCCATTGACACTTGGCGTTTTCTCATTTGTCTCCTGAACTTGCATAAGAGACAAAATCATGGAAAATGGTTAAATAAATAACCATATAACAAAATGTTGTTTAATATATAGTTAAAAATAACTATATAAAAACAATCGAAGACATGGTTTCGGGATCACCAGCAACAAACCTCGCCAAACCCTTTTAAACAGCATTATCGCAAGTCACATTAAGGGATCGATAGCAAAAACCCCCACCAAACCCTCCTCAACATTCACCGCATGTTATATGGTTAAAACAATGTATTAAGGGGTGGACACGGGCCATCGGCGGTGGACCCGGCCCACACCCCAATGGTCTATCCATAATATATATTGTCGATATATATATCGGTGCAACCTCCATGTATCGCACCAAACTACCTTGCCGATCACCAGTAACAATGCCACGCCGACCGCTATTGAATGTGATCGCTGATATGATATAGGTGAAACCCTATATCGGGCGCCAATATATGCGCCAGCGCCCCTTGTAATTGTCGATTGCTCATTTATGCGAGCGATATATGTATTAAAATGTGCCGACAAGGTATATTGCGGGGTTTAAGGGGACTGCCACCCTATTTCAAACATATTTTGGTTTATAAAAGGTTTATCTATGGAGGGGCAGGATTTGATCCCCAGAGCTCTCCTCAACGACTCCTATTATTAACCATTAGGTCAACGACCTATTTGTTGGAGAATCAATTGATGAATTCTACTTAAACAGTCATTTTTCCTTTGCACGCAGTTCGAGGAGGAGGGATACTATAGACATGAATTTTGAGGTAGAATGAAGACACTAATTTCAAGGCAGCAGATTAATTAATATTTTAACGCGGGAACCATGAATTTTGCAGGAGGGCAAAATTTTCACTTTGTTAGAATTTGACAAGTTTTATATAGTTTTTACACCTCTCCTCGCCATGAACACAATGGTGTTGTTTGTTTCTTCATCAGAGGTCTGCATTTTCCATTCAGTTCCATAATGCGCGTGGAACCATGATTTCAGCAAAAAACAGGGAGCACAACCATGAGCCATGAAATTTTCCCAAGGAGGTAAAATTTTGACATTTCAGAATATAATCAAGTTTATACTTGTTTTTCATGGTTTTCCATAGGGATTGCAATGGCAAGATCAGATTCGTCGTCTGAGTTGCAGATTTACAGTCCATCCATGGAACAAAATCTTTGAGGAATCCCGGTGGAATCTAGGAGATTCCTTGAGCCCAGAATTCTCAACTTCTCAAAATTCAGATTTTGGACAGTCGATTCAACACTACTCGGTGCCAAAAATATGATGGTGGCTTCAAATTTCTTATTCTCATCACTTTTCCAAGTGCCGGTGAAGATTTCCACATTCATGTGCGAGCAACCATCTTCATGACATCGATGCCTTGAGAACAATGGTCCGAGCAGCTTCAGCAATGAAACATCCACTTCTTCAGATGGCCCTTGGTTGTGAGGTATATGATGCGTTCATGTACTTCTTCTTTTTGCATTATGTTGTACAGATCCATGATTGATGTTGACGCAGGATCTTTTTTATTACATGTTGTCGTGATTCCTTGCTTAATTTGATGTGGAATATTTTTATGTGATGTACTTTCTATCATAACTTATCATGTTATGCTTCGACATCCCTTGTGGTATGTTTTTGGGATGCTCTTGTTGTCTTCATGCATGTGCTTTGCTTTGCTATCCCTTTTGAGCCATGTTGGCGGGATGCACACCATGCTTGTTTTTGTGTTATACTGATAGGAGTATTTTGATTGAGAGTTCTAGTTGTGGAACATCTCTTAGAGCCACTCCTACATGAGGGCATTCTTCCTTTTATGATCGAGACATCATCTCTGTGTACATCACCTTATTGACAACACTTAATGCAGCGACCTACACCATCTTGACACTGGGGCCGGAGACATAGTCCCTCCTAGACAAACTCTGTTATCAACGACTTTTGTTTTCATGTGCTGATGATTGTTATGTTCCTCTTCTTTACAGTCTGCAGCTATATTTGTTAATTTTATTTTAAAATGCAATTTTAACACATCATGAAAGTAAAAGGTCTTGGAAAGGTCCTTCTTCACACCCTGACCTGGATCAAGTGGTATCAGAGTGGTCTTTGTGTTGATGTGAATTGTAGTGTGAACAATGGAATGTGCAATGATAGAGGATGAAAGAGAAATGTACGATACCATGCTTAACATTTCCAAGAAAGTGGAAATCATGTATAAAACTCTACAGAAAGACATAGAGGAAAAGGAGCGATTGTAGCTTCAGTTGAAAGCCATAGAAGAGGCCATGGAAGAATTGAAGCAAGACAAACATAATCTTCAAACAAAGAATGATGAATTGAATATGTGTCTACATGAAGAGCAAGAGGAGATGAAGAGTTTGCTACTACAGTTGCAAGCAAAGGACGAGGCCTTGGAAAAGCTGCAGTGCGACCCATGTGAGGTAAAAAGTAGTTCTCCATCTTCATGTATGTTTCCTGATGATGATTTTGCTGTGTTTGAAAATCACACCATAGGAATTGGCTCCAAACTACTGAAGAGAATGGGATATGAAGGAAAAGGCTTGGGCATTAATGCCAAGGCATTTTCAATCCTATCAAAGTAGAGGAATTACTTTGTCAGGCAGGACTTGGGTATGTCAGGAAAGAAGTTGGGGAATGTGATCCACCAACAACAAATGATGAGAAGCCCTCATTAGTTCTTTCCAAATCGAAAGAGAAGGTAAAAGATGTTGATTTCCTTTCCATTTCATCTTCTCATAGTATGATGTCTATTGGAGATTTGGAGATCACTATTACAGGGACAAATATGAGGCTCCTTACAAAGACAAGGCATGAGGAGAAAGAGCTTGGTGCTAACAACCAAGGCATAACTCAACCTTTGGAGGTTGTGCATGAGCATCGATTTACAGGATTGAGATACACTAAAGGAGAGTTTGCAAAGGTGTCAGATTTGTCTGAGACATTATCGAGGAAAGAGAATGATGGGAAAACATCCCCACCATCCCATGGTAATTTTCATTGCAGGGAGAGAGCTAAGGCAGCTCTCATCGCCATACTAACATCAAAGATAGCAAAGGAAGGTATAATCACTTTCGATCTTCGAATTTTAATTTTTTATTATGATCATGTTGTTAATAATGAATGAAGACTAAGGCATCAAAAAACTTGTACTTTTTTTGGTTTACCTAACCATACATTTTCCAACTGTTGGAAAAGAATGGCAGCACTCACAAGGATGACGCATGAAAGACCCTCTCAATAGCATGAAAAGAAACAGGTTAAGCAGATATGGAGGAAGAAAGCCTACTGTAGTCATTGTGACACAAATGGCCATCAAAGAGCCACTTGCTAGAAGCTCCATCCAGAGCAGTGCCTTAAAGACAAAGTGTTGGTGCGTGAAGTAGGAAGAGTAGTTACTCGACAAGAAAAACCACCTCAAGGAGGTGACCCATTCACGTTGATCAGTGAAAAGTGGTTTTTTTTACATGATGTCATTTCATGGTCATTCTTTGTTTGTTTCATTTTTAAAGTGTAAAAGTGATGATGTGTTTCCATCACTTGGTTAGCAACAATGATGTCTGGTCATGTTTTGAGTCGTATTTTGAGTTGCATGTTAAAACTCTGAAAGTGATGTTATGTTTCCATAACTTGCCAATGGTTTCTGACCTTATGTATGTAAATCATGTGTTGCAGTGATGACGTGTTTACCATCACTTTTTGAAGCAACCATGATGAATTGCCCTTGTGTCATAGCTGGGGTATTAAGTCCATCTTGTTGTAAACTTGACCACTGAGTGTGTGTTATAAACTTGTGGCAAGTATAGGACGTTTGGGTCTTTAGTTGGGTCATGTTATTCAAAGCATTTAATTTGCAAGCAATGTACTACAGGTGGCGGAAGTAGCAGGTGTCAATTCATTGCTTAAGGCTCCAAAGAACAAAGGTGAAGGAGATGGAAGTGAGACCTTTCCAGGACGCTTGTGATGCAGACAGAGTATAGATAGAGATGCAGATTATTTTTCATGCTTTTGGAGGACCAAAAGCTCCTCAGTGGGGAGGATTGACCTCGAGGGTCCAGAAAGACACATGGGACAAAGATGGCTCAAAAATCATAGTGTTTGGATTGTGCTCAAACCAGGACCAGATCGAAGACCTCGTCGTCCTGATCATGGTGGTGTGAACGGCTCATCAAACCGAGCCTGTATGTGAAAGATAGAGCTCTTCAATGTTTGACATGACACGAGAAAGTGGGGCCCATAGCATGATGCATGGCATCCCAGTAAATAGGCAGGACCCACATGGCAGCCCATCAGCCATTAACACTTGGTGTTTTCTCATTTGTCTCCTAAACTTGCATAAGAGACAAAATCATGGAAAATGGTTAAATAAATAACCATATAACAACATGTTGTTTAATATATAGTTAAAAATAACTATATAAAAACAATCGAAGACATGGTTTTAGGATCAGTGGCAACAAACCCTATTGAACCCTTTTAAACAGCCTTATCGCAAGTCACATTAAGGGATCGATGGCAATAATTGCCGCCGAAACCTCTGCCATAGTCGCCGCATGTTATATGGTTAAAACTATGTATTAAGGGGTGGGCGCGGGCCATCGGTGGTGGGCCTGGCCACACCACAATGGTCTACCCATAATATATATCGTCGATCACCAATATGATATTGGCAAAACCCTATATTGGGCGCTGATATATGCTCTAGTGCACCTTCCAACTGCCGACTATCGATTTATGCGTGCAATATATGTATTAAAGTGCACCAATAAGGTATATTGTAAGGTTTAAGGGAATTGCCACCCTATTTCAAACATATTTTGGTTTATAAAATTTTTATCTTTGGAGGGGTGGGATTCGATCCCCCGACCTCTCCTCAACCACTCATATTATTTACCATTAGGCCAACAACCTATTTGTTGGAGAAACCACCGATGAATTCTACTTAAACAGTCATTTTTGCCTTTGCACGCAGTTCGAGGAGGAGAGAGACTGAAGGAATGAATTTCAAGGCAGAATGCAGGCATGAATTTCAAGGCAGTAGATTAATTAATATTTTAATGCAAGAACCATGAATTTTGGAGGAGGGCAAAATTTTCACTTTGTCAGAATTTGACAAGTTTTATATGGTTTTTACACCTCTCATCGCCACGAACACAATGGTGTTGTTCATTTCTTCATTAGAGGTCTGCATTTTCCAGTCATTTCTAGAATGCACGTGGAACCATGATGTCAACAAAAATAGGGAGCAGAACCATAAGCCATGAAATTTTCCCAAGGAGGTAAAATTTTGACATTTCAGAATATAGTCAATTTTATACTTGTTTTTCATGGTTTTCCATAGGGGTCGCAATGGCAAGATCAGATTCATCATCTGAGTTGCATATTTACAGTCCATCCATGGAATAGAATATTTGAGGAATCTCAAGGAATCTAGGAGATTCCTTGAGCCCAAAATTCTCAACTTCGTAGAATTCAGATTTTGGACAGTCAATTCAGCATTACTTAACACCACAAATCTGATGGTGGCTTCAGATTTCTTATTCTCTCATTTCTTCTTCTCATCATGTTTCCAAGTGTCAGTGCAAATGTCCACATTCATGTGTGAGTAACCATCTTCATGAGATCGATGCCTTGAGAGTAATGGTCTGAGCAGCTTCAGTAGTGAGACATCCACTTCTTTAGGTGGCCCTTGTTTGTGAGGTATATGATGTGTTCATGTACTTATTCTTTCTACATTATGTTGTACAGATCCAGGATTGATGTTGATGCAGGATCTTGTTTATTGGATCTTGTCATGATTCCTTGGTTGATTTGATGTGGAGTCTTTTTATGTGATGTCCTTTATGTCATAACTTATCATGTTATGCCTTGAGATCCCTTGTGGTATGTTGCTGGGATACTCTTGTTGTCATCATGCATGTGTTTTGTTTTGACATCCCTTTTATGCCATGTTGGCGGGATGCGCACCATGCTTGTTTTTGTGTCATATTGATAGGAGTCTTTTGATTGAGATTTCTAGTTATGGAACATCAATTAGAGCGAATCCTGCGTGAGGGAATTCTTCCTTGTATGATTGATACATCATCTTTGTGTACATCACCTTATTGGCAGCACTTAATGCAGTGGCCTACACCATCTTGACATCGGGGCCCAGAGACGTAGTCCCTACTGGACGAACTCTATTATCAACGACTTTTGTTTTCATGTGCTAATGATTGTTATGTTCCTCTTCTTTACATTCTGCAGCTATATTTGTTATTGTTATTTTAAAATGCAATTTTAACACATCACGAAAGTAAAAGGTCTTGGAAAGGTCCTTCTTCACACCCGAACCTAGATCACTATTATTCAAGGGATTCATTTATCCTATACATCTTGTATCGACCATACCATCATATGCCTGAAATTGGCCTTTGTCTATTTGACCCATTGCTCTAATATATCTCCAAAACAATCATTCATGTCACGTTTTGTGTCAACTAATGTAGGACACCTCATTTCTTGCCTTTTGACAAATCTCTTCTTATCAACTTCAACACTCTATCTAGGAAGCAGATCCAGAAACATATCAATACCCAAGAACTTTCCGTCCTCAGTGGCAAGTTACCCTATGTTTGATTTGGGGTTTTCATTATTGGCTCCCAGTTAAACAATTCTATGATTGTTTGACGACAACACACTTTTCAAACTTGCTAGTTTCTACTAGACATATTAGAGACCATCATCCTTATTAGAGGCCATCCTCGTGCACAGTTTTCATCATTACCTAGTAATCAGACGATTTCTCACATGTTTGACTTCAACTCCTTTATTCACATGTGCAGAAATACATCGTTCAGATAAGAGACGACCATGACCTTGGGTAGACGCTTACATCACTCATCCTTGTTTCCTCTCCCAAGCTGTGTATATTGTTTTCAGAGTTAGCTCTTCAGCTTGATCATATTATGACTCAGCTTCCACAATATGCCTGTCAGTGGACATAACAGTCATACCTCTTCTGAGAAATAATTTTGATATAGCTACTGAGAATGAGAATGTCAGACTTAGGACATGTTTATATATTTCTGACATACATTATTGTTTCTAGGTCTCCTGTAGTTCTAAAGCTTCAATCCTCCCTCTCTCTTATACATAAAGTATTTCAGCCATCATCTCCATGTCTGACCTCACAATTTAGGGGGTATCTGTTATACACAAAATGACCTCCTCATCATCTCAGAGGAGAAGGACACTTTGACTAGAAGGAACGCACCCCAGAAACAGAAAAAATTAGTTATAGCACTCCTCATGACTTAGCAAAGGGAATTAGTCCGTAGGTTAACTGACTGACACTCTGCTTTTTACTCAAATGTCAGCTCAAAAAGCAGGAAACATACGCCTCAAGCATAACTAAGGACATTGATATTCCTATAGAGCTTCATAGGAAAGGAAAGAGCAATAAAGCAAGGCAACATCCAAGATTTTTCCGCTAATTGGAAGTCTTGAAGGAATTTTCAAGGAGAGAGCCTCTCCTCATCAATAAATTAGAGGCTTGGGCATTGTAACATAGATCATAATTATTGAGACAAGTATTATCATGTTTTCGAAGAGTTGAGAGAGAGAGAGGGAAAGGATCCAACGAGCTAAGGGAAGTCTTAATTCAACAACCATGGTTGTAATCATTCTTCTCTCATCTGATAATATAGATATGCTCTTATTTTGTCTACTTGATGATGTTGAAAACTCATTTTTGTATATGTTGATGCGAATTTGAAACTGATGATTATCTTAGATGCATGCTAGCTTTATGTATTCCTATATGTTAAAGCTTTTAATTGTCAACATGTATATGTTTTGAAGGTTACTTCTTGTCTTGTCTATGTGTAGGTTGTCCTCTAGGAGTGGGTGAAGTGGTCCTCTCTTTACCACACCGAGATATTCGGTGAACTTCACTAGAGACTAAGAGGTAACTCTTCTATTTTACCTTTTCGATTATAAGAGTAACATGAATATGTGCATGAATCTTTCAATGGTTGCAGGTCACCTAATTCTGTCTACCCTGGGTCCCGAGAGACCTGAGAGGGTTTATTTTTTCTACAACCACCCGTGCATTAATCCCTACAGTAAGGACCCATCAGAGGAGCCCACACAACTCACCTCCCAGGATTCCACGTGGTTCTCACCAAGGTAACCATTCTCATCAGGGAACCCTTTTAAATATAGTTGTTCAAAATCATTCTACAATGATAGACAACTTACAAGTCCCATTTTTAGCTTCTTTAAAACTCCCTGATTTAAGCAGGATAACCAATGACCCAATTTCACATGACTATAATTGGACACCCATGCCCACTAATCTCCCTTCAAACATTTCAAAATTTGAAGGGAAACAACAAAAAGGCCCAAGAAATCATGTCATGATCTTTCACCTTTGGTGTTCATCCAATAGTATTACAAATGATACTATTCGATTGCAATTGTTTCAATGCACCCTCACATGGCCCTAAGAAAAATGGTTCATAGGCCAGCCTTTCGGGTCACATTCAAACTTTAGTTCCCTGGCCACAATATCCCTCACATTCTTCCAACTCCTGTTCCATCAAGACTCGAGCTTGGAACTCCTTACCCATTTCAAATAAACACCTGCTACACAAATATCGGATCACATCCATTAATGGTAGAAATGTTATAGCTTGTGCAAAGCACATTTGGAAGACAAACTCCTCCTCGACCTATTTTTTATATCCCTGACATTGGAAATCTCAAAATATGTCGATAAATCATGCCCACAAAATGAGGATGACGCCATTATCAAATGTCAACAATTATAGTTGATATACACACAGTCTAGATACCTCTATCATGTCCTTCGAGATGCCACCCACCTGCAAACTTTTAAGCAAGATACACCAGGTGCATCCAATGCTATCGATGGATTGATTGGGACCATAGCCAAAAATCAACATGGAAACACCTTCCAATACCTTGGATACACTTATAGTGGCTAACCATTTGGTGCTACACCTGTAACGCCACCACCACACCACATAGGATATTACCCTGGTCAACCTATGCCTATGCAGAATCCTGCTATACATGTCAACCAATACCATCCCATTCAAGGTGACCAATACCCTCCCATGTAGGGTGGCTCATATCCTCCCCCATAGGGAAATAAATACCCCCTAGGAATGTGGAAGCAATTCCTCTTTCCCAAAACTCATATTCTAGTTAGGGACAAGGGAATTCTATATTTCCCTTTCTTGGCACCCCAACAGAATAACACACCAGCACAGGATAATGTAGGGGTTAATCTAGTGCAACCCTCTTTGACTCATAAGAAAAAATCATTTGAATAGTTGAACACAGCTAACCCACCTAACACTCCTAAGAAAAAATCAAAGATAAATACAAAGGGAGAGCATGGCTAGGGGGAAACAATCAACAACAACCTCTGCGGGCCCGGCTAGGGGCAACCCCAATTGGAATAAAAACCAAGGATAGACTAATAATAACCCACATAGGCAAAACAAGAACACAAGTATACGGACTAATCATGCTTGTGCCATCTATGGGGAATATGGTCATTATACCCAACATTGTCCTCCTAAGTTAAAAAGGATAAAATATATGAAGGGGCGTGGAGGGAAGAACCAAAAAACTATAGTAATGCAAAATCTCTTCCCCCATTAGGGAGTGGTTAATACTCAGAAGGAACCCTCCCAACAACATTAGAACCCTCCTGGAGGGAATTCCCAGAATAACTCAAGTCACAACATTTACATGGAAGGGGAAGACATTCTCTTGCAGACCCAAAATAGAGATTATGGAACTCCCCCAAAAACCAACCCATCTACCTCGACCACTACATCCACTATATCATCATTGGCTATCCCTCGAAACCCTATATAACCCATGCATAAAATGGTAAAAGGCCCTTTGCAACGAATACGATATAACTCAAAAGTTTCTCATAGCTACAGCATAGTCCAGGACTTATCCTAATCTCCATCAGATATGTCAGCATTGGAAGTCTTGCCAACACGCCCAACCCTATGGAAATCCCTATTTTCATTAGGAGTAATCGATCCTACCAATTCTTTCTTAATGGCTTTTAATTTTGATAAAGATGCCCCATGTCTTCCAATGATAGTCACCTTCCAAATCCCAGTTACAATCTGGAATAGCACCATTCACCACTGCATAGTTGATGAAGGACATCCACATGTATTATTTCCAAAACAATTTGGCAGAAACTCAGATCCTTAGAACTCAAACCATCTGACATCATGCTCAAAGAATATGAAGGGTGCCCTTCCACCCCCATTGGCTTGTTCCAATATGTGTCAATACAACTAGCTAGTAAAACCATGCTCATTGACATCAAATTCTTGGATGCACAATTGGATTACAATATCTTTCTTGGCCGAAGTTATATGTATGAAATGACAGCAGTGGCATATTTTGTATTAAGGATAATGATGTTCCCTCATGAAGGAAAAATTGTTATAGTTGACCAACCCACATACTATGAGAAGAATACATTAACTTCCCTAGATGGCATGCTACCTTTCATCGTATCTTCTCCTGAGTTGACCACAACTTACACTGAATTTGAACCTAGACAATTTAAACTATCAACACTCCTCGGTACATAACTTGGAGACCCCCTGTTGCTAGAAGTCACTCTTGCAATCACAGGAGCTATGGTGTGATTGATGAGTTCATCAAACACCCCATTGAGTCAAGAACCAATGCCAAACACCACAAGAGTTGCAACTATTGACTCTACATTCCTACCATATACTATCACCCAACCACCCTTCTTATGCCATCCACCTAGTTTTTTCTTGCACCAATTCATTACAAAAATCATGTTTCCCAATATGGCTCTAGCGATACTGATTTGGTATATATCCCCTTAGGCCATGTTAGAAAACTCAAGCATCACATTGAACAACGTTATTCCTATATCCCCTCCTGAGGACAACACCCCACAACAAGAAATGCCTAAATTGACACCAGTTGGTGAGAGAAAAAGGGATAAGTAAAAAATCAAGAAGGTGGAAGCTTCAAATACTTCCTCCTCTAGGGTCCCTCCACCCTTTACTTTGTTTGAAATATTTGGGAACCCTACAAATATGTGCCCTAAGTTAGATGAGTTAAAAGTTACCTTGCATGCCCCAAAAGCACTACTGAATCCTCTTCCACCTACTGGAGAAAATACCACATCTATGCGTAATAGTGCATTGCACACAAAACATGCATGCGCCATATGCATGGAATATGGGCATTACACTCATGATTTCCCTGAAATCCCTTGATTTCAATATTCTTTAGGTGAACACACCCAATCCAATATCCTTACCCCATCACTACCTTTCACACCAATGCCAAAGAATGGATTTAAACCATTTTTTACGTCACAAGGGAAGAAGCTTCATGTTCATATCCCTCTTCCAGTCACCCAACATCCTGCTATACATAGAGACAACCAAAATCAGTGACACTCCAACATACCTCTATGTGCACTTTATGTGATGAACCAGAGCATTTCATAAACCAATGTGTTGAGTTACAAGAATTTAGGAGGTATTACCCTAACCTACACATCAACCTATTGTGGCCACCAACAACCCCCCTGCTTATTTAGTGTTATCACTAATACGAAATAAGTGGGGACCCTTAGTCAAAAATTTAAAAAAATGAATTAGTACTTGTATTTTCTTTTTAATAAAACTTACCATCATAGCATAGGAAAATGCCTTTGAGAAATCTAAAAAAATTTAGTTTTATAATGGTGAAAGACAAAATTACTCCTTAACAAATATCACATCACATACCTTGGAACACAATTACAGTAAAGAACCACAGAAAATGCCGATATGCGATAGCACATATCGCAAAATCGCACCTCGCAAGAAACTGCTTACCACAAAATATGCCCATACTACGATCATGCAATATTGCGATTATGAGATATTGAGATTATGCGATATTGCGATTATGCAATATTGCGACTATGCGATCTTGCGATATAGCGATCTATGATATTGCAAAGCAAATCGCAAAATCGCTCCATCACATACTTTTTTGGCTCATTATTTAAGAAAAAGATTTTTCCATAAAAAGAAACCTGGTTATGTGCTTTAATGCTAATTAATGAAGTAGTTGCCAGTTGTCAAGGAAATATGAATTCATGTTTATCGAAGAGCCAGTTCATATAAGGTGGTATACTGTTGCATGTCTTCGGCATTTAAAGCTTTCCCGTCACTATTTCTTATCATTACTCTCACCTCACTTGTAAACTGCAGGAACAAAGGTCAAAGAAATATACAAAGTAGTATACAAGATACTATGGGGAAGAAAGGCAAGGCTTCAATGTCTGAAGATAAGGAAATGGCACCCTTGTACACAGACACCACATGCAACAGAGACGCTGGTATTACCACTTAGGAAGGCATGTATAATCTACTGGAGGAAGAGAATCCCAAGATAATGGAGTCTACGACTACTGCAGGTTCACAAGGATCTTCCAAGGCATCAGTTGCAGATTTATCCTGTTCATTCTTGCACCGGATAGTGGCGAGGCCAAAAATTCTCCCCTACACAAACATGGTTAAATGGGTATTGGACAGCGCAGACATTAAAAACAGACAGTTTAAGACTCAGGGTCAAGGGCTTATCGGCTCATTTTCTCAACAAGATTTGAAACTTATGTATCATTTGCCAGAGCCACAGGCAACTTATAACAAACAGTTCATAGAGGAGTTTGTTAAAGAAAATGAGAACCTGGCAGAATGCACTAAACATTGGTCAAGAAGAGACGAGCTGCTGAAAAAGGATAAACATGGTATGTATAGTATTGGTTCTCTCACTTCCCCATATTGTTTTGCTACTGCTATGCTCTGTAGACTTTACGGAAAACCAGACATTAACAAATTCTCACCTGATTAGCTACCATTGTTGGATGCCGCTGTTAATTCTACCATTATGGATTGGTATAGAATACTATCTGATAACTTAGCCACTTCCATTGTAAATTACCGATCTAAAAGAACTGTTGCTCAAAGAATTTATCCCCCATTTTACTTATCAGCATATGTAATGAATGCAATTTTCTATGTTTCAAATTTTCCTATAATGGGATGGAAATGGACAACCCAAGACCCCTTACCCATTCATGTTTATCACAAAGATTTGTGGGATTCCAAGTTCCCTCCATTTTTCTACAAAATTTGTCATGGAGTTATGTTGCCCCTGTACAAAATGTTGTACGATAAAGACGCTCAAAGGTGTTCTCCTAAAGCAAAAGTAGATATACTCACAGTCGTGAGATGGTTTGGAGAAGAATTGTTTACATATGTCAGAGTATTCGGAAGTGACGTTTCCCCTCATGTCTTACCCTTGTATGTTCCTGATAAGCTCATGGCACAAGAAACTGATTATCAAACCTGCACAGAAGGAGGTTTGACTAAGGATTTGAAAGACAAAAAGAAGGCTATTTGGCCACAATTTCCTGTAGCCTGTGGAGCCTTTTCACTGTTTGATATAGGCCATGCATTCAAGGAAGTGAGTAACATAACGTGTCTACAATTGTTCAATTTTCAAAGAAGGTTGTTTGACCCTTATGACATTGCAAAGAATTTCACTGTCGCAGTCAAAATAAAAGTCTTTTCCAAAGAAGAGGATCGTTTTGACGATATATTCCAATAGAAAAGCACACTGGAAGAAATTTTGCACTCAACTCAAACATGACTCCCTCTGGCAGAGTTTCAGCAGTTCAAAGCATGCAAAGAAAGAAGGTTAGCTAGTATTCCTTTGGAAAAACTATACTTAGAACCTGTAAGGCAATCAACACCGAGTATTATCCTCAGTGAAAGTTCTGATACAAATAGATCTAAATCCATGTCTAGAAAAGAAACATCAGAACATTCCAAGAAATCTGAAAGTAACCATGGTAAAATTGAGGGGTCAGTAAGGGATACTGCCCAATCAAAAGAAACTGCACAGCAACTGGTGTTAATCTCTCCGCAAGTAGATCCTCCCCCTCTCATCGGTCTGCCACCATCAGATAGAACCGAGCTAGACAAAGAATGGGAAACCTTCAATGATTTAATCAATCTTGAAGGGCAAAGCACAAAGACACTAGTAACAAATGTACAGGCAATAGGAGAAATGGTCACGAGAACAATTGACAATGTCATTGATATGGAACACATTCCTATTACCCCATCCTCTGAGCTTATACTCAAGATAGAGGAAATTCCTCCTCTTGATGTATTTTACAGTCCACAACATAAGGTAGTAGTAAGAAAACAAAGGAAGAATAGGAAATTGGAAAATGCAATCTCTTAGGATGCAGAGCAATAGGATGTCCTATGGTAAGACCCTACTACTAATGCAGCTGAAAATCTCGCCAAATTATCTCAAATAGCAGGAGCTTATGCTTCTGCAACTATTGACAAAGCATCTGAGGTACAATAGCTGCTAAATGAAAAAGAGGACCTCATACAAGCTTTGCAACAATAGCTGCAACAAGCAAATGCCAACAATGAAGAACAGAAACAGCTTGAAAGACTACAATAGGAATTCCAATGAATGCAGATAGGGTACAAAAACAATTTGGCTGAGAAAGAAAAGAAGTTACAAGATACGCAGGAGTTGCACAAGGATGATCCCAAAATTACAGAATTCACCACAGAATCCATTTCCTTGAACGACCAACTACTACAGCAACAGGAAGCATTTGGCCAAAGAATAACACAGTGGAACTTGTATTGTGAAATAAGCAATACAATCACCAATCAAGTCGTAGATTTACGACATGATTATGATTTAGTTGACAAATGAGTTACTGAATATTTGGCATGGCAAGTGACAGAGGAGGGAAAAAGAGCAAATGCACCAATAATAAATGATAATCACAAAGAAATGCTCTTTAACAAATGGGATACGTAGATCAGGGAAGTCGAGCAAGCAGCGGAAGAAGCAGCTACAGCAGAAAACATCCTGATTGATTGTATAAATGAAAATTTGCATAAAGAAAATCTAATCTCGGAAACTACTCTAGGGTATCTACCAAAGGTACAGCAGCTGCAAGCAGACTGGAAAAAGAAAGCACAAGAAAAGGCAGAATCCATTAAAAGATTAACTAAGTTGAATTGGGATTCTTACTAGGCTTATTTAGTGAAACCACATAGCCAGTGTATGACTCTCAAAAGCATCATTAATTCTACCGAAAAGATGGAACCAGCTCTTGTTGATTCCATTTTCACAGCACAGTTAAAAGCTGAAGTCGGCCAACTGACTCTGCTCAAGCCAATGTGAATGCTTGCAATGTTAAGGAGGAAATACAGAAATAGTTAGTTTTAGATTTAATTTTAGAAATAGTTTGCTTTATTTTTTCCTGGAGAAAGGACGGTCATTTAAATAGCATCCTATATTTTTGTAATAAGATATTTTTATATGTAGTTAGTAGTATTTAAACCCTTCTCATGCATTTAGAGAAGGGTCCTGAAATTTATCAAAAACTTGTCCTTAGAACATGCACTTTTGCACCCTCCGAGGAGGTTTTGATGAATGAATGGAACAAGATTTGTTGATTTTTGCATTTAATGTCTACTATTGATGTTGCACTTTTGTACTCTTAGTGGATGTTGGATTGAAAAGAAATAAATCGTTATCCCTTGAAGCTCATGAGTAGAACTAGTTACAAATGGTACTTCTATCTCTTAACTGTTTCTATTTCCTGTGTTAGAGTGATATTCACGTTCAGTTGCTTATATGTTAATGCATGAATTCCTGAGTTATCATTTGGCACTTTTGTACGGTGATAGCTATCTATTTATGCTTAATGTATGAGTAGCTTATTATGTGATATGCTTTTCACAACTGTTTCGTCTAACATTTTATGTGAAGTGGTTCACATATATTGAATTCTTTTCTTATAACAGTTGAATGATCTTTATTATCGATTGTTATCTGAAATCATTTTAGATCGCATAATAGAAATATTACACCATGGGATAGTATAGACTTAGATATTTCTGTTTATTAGAATACAATAGCATGTTATTAGACTAAAGTTAGAATTAGAGCATCTCAATTAGGAACTGTTAGACCAGAAATATCAATCTTTCACACACACACACTTGAATTGGGAAACTGGTCCCATATCCCTAGTTGGACCCGCTATACCAAATGGAAAAGGAGCTGCCAACCAAGGTCCAGACCGGGTGGGTATCCCCCTTGTTGTTGATCCGATTTTCAGGGCTTCAACACAACCCAAGCAATATACTTAGACACATGTGTCGTAG
Source organism: Pinus taeda (assembly GCA_000404065.3). NCBI lineage: Eukaryota > Viridiplantae > Streptophyta > Pinopsida > Pinales > Pinaceae > Pinus > Pinus taeda. The sequence continues at coordinate 31,907 of APFE030371363.1, read as the reverse complement.
TTACCACATTTGTGTAGGAAACCAGCGTACTCATATTTTCTGATACCTTCCCTGATTCCTCAAAACATTGGATTTCATGCATCGATTCATCGCTAAGAACTCAGATTTAGTCTAACCATAAACCCAATCCTCGGATAATACCACACTAGTGGGGATGATGTATCTAGGTCCATCTTGTGCATATTCGAGGAAAAAACATCACCTGAGACAAATTTAGGCACCGATGAATGTGTCAAACCCACCACATTCAGTCAAGATCTAGAAGGTAGACAAAAAGGCCTCAGGCCACATTGTCAAAATCACCCCACATGTTCGCCATATGCGATAGACCCAACTTACCGGGTAAATCAATGCGAGAAATTGGGCAAGATTCAAGCCGACTTTCACTTATTGTTCCATATTCTATGACCCAATCACGTTAGACACTTGCACCATCAGTGTCGCATTTGGTCTCAAGCGTGCCATATGTGGAATTTTCAGTACCTTCCATGTTTTCGAGCAGTGAAAACAGCATTGAGACAACCTCATATTGGGGACACACCTCATACTGATACTAAGATCCAGAGGCTTTCGACACCTAGGAATGCCCCACCTTGTAACACCAACTAGGCAACATTGTCTCACATTATGGACAATATTGACAACCACACCATTTATTGTGATCTGTGTGCAGTATTTGCACTAGTAACTCTCATAGTTCTGAGACATGTCATATGTTACATAATTTAGACATCTTAGGATTCAGCATCAAACTCATATAGATGAAGACACTTTCACCCCACATACCAAGGAGGTTGAAAGAACTTCCTCCCACTCATTATCAACTGCCATTACGAAAATTCTACCACCACCTAATGCTAACAACATGCAAAATCACATGCAATCAATTTCCTTGTACATAGGAACCATGATTCATGTTGTCTGCTCATCATTTTTTTGCTATTGAGACTACTAAGCCCACTAACCTGGTGGCACCACCACCAATGGTGCAAACTCATTCCATCTACATATTCTCAACTTCGTTAGGTTCTACAGAATCAACCACTGAATCGTTGTCTTTCTCATCTTTCAGCACAACAAAGATGGAACTCCTCCCTCACAACCTCATGCAACTCGGTTCAACATTATATAATATTTTTCACTCATAAAAAGATATTCTAGGGGCCATGATGGAGCTTGAGTTTCCTTGGTATGTCATGCATCACCACACTTTCTTCCTACCTGAAAAATTCTTTATGCCTCTCAATGCACCAACACATGATGTTTGCACAATAGAGTCTAAGGATGTCCTACCGCCAAGATAGGTAGATTGGTTCAAAAATCCCATCCTTGCACTAGACAACTTTGAGGAAGGGAACATGTCTAATATCTCACCTACCACTAAGGTCGATATTTCAATCAACTTTGGCATTGTCAAAGAAATATCATTAGGGGCAAAAATATCCCCAAACGAGGTAGCCACATACAAAGCCCTATTTCAAGAATATGGGGATACCTTTAGATGGAAATATTATGAGATGTTAGGAATCAATCCCACCATTGTGGAGCACCATATTTACACTTGGCCTTATGCTTACCCTGTCCAGCAAAAACAACGTCATCCCCACCCTTCTAAAGTTGAAGCGATCAAGCAAGAAATTGATAAGTTACATAAAGTTACTGTCATATGCCCTATCACTTACACCTCTTGGGTTTATAACCCTGTACCCGACATGAAAAAATAGGGCACCATTCACATTTGTACTAATTTTTGAATTCTGAACAAAGCTTGTCCCAAGGACAATTACCCTACACCCCTCATTGACCAATTGATTGACGCTTGTGTCTGTCACAAGGCCCTATACTTCATGGATGGGTTCTCAAGGTATAATTAGATTCAGATTCAACAAACGGGTCAGTAGAAAACTACCTTCACAACCCCAAACTCATTGTTTTGGCCCAACACATGCGCAGAGTACCTGTTCAAGTGCACCTTCTCATGTTCTTTGATTCATATTTTTCACCACATTTCCACTTATATATGTTTTTATAAATATGTGTTCACTTAGGGTATTGGTTGTCAAATTTGCAGGTACTTCAACAATTTCCGCCATAACTAGTACCCTGATGTCTATCGACATTGAAGGTATCATTCTCCACCCAACATGATACGATTCCTACAAAGTTTTGCTTATCCTGACATCATTTTTCTTAAATGCACCATAAGGTCCATCATCTCAACCACGTTTACCAACACCTCCCCTAGCACATGGTAACTTTCCATGTCAGTCGATAGAACCTTGCCTTTCATGGATCACCCCATGTTGTAGACCCCTCATGCCATTCGATCCATGACCATCCACTCAGGCCCGTGACCCATTTCACTTACATTTATAAGATTAGCCTCATTTCCTCTTCTTCGCGTATTTCTTACCAACCCCACTCCCTTGCCACCTCATTTATTTTGTGATGGATCAAGTCGAATGCATAATCACATTCTACATTTTTCCTACTATTCCTTCATTTGTACAACATAAGCTCATTTTCATCACTTCATTTGCATCATCAACCCAGCACTAAGACCAAACAATGGGGCCCCTACCCTCCGCAAAACACACTTTACCTCCACCATCATGCAGACCACCATTTTCAAGGGGCACCCGCCTCCGTGTATGTACATCCCAAACCACATTTACATTATTTTGGAAAGTGTACAAAAAAAACAGGAAAAGGGTTCCCACCCATGTTTTCATGCCTTCTGCCCAGTGGTAGTTCCTAGTTTCCCTTGGTCCGAGCTCACACATAATCCACCTTCATTTACCCTCTTCACACCAGTCAGAACATACTCACACCTACACTCAATGTACTATTGACTCTGGGGAAATTCCTCTCAAAAGAATTGTTTTGACTTCCACCACTCACATTACAGCGCTCAACTCGGGTAAGTTGTTTATATCCATTCATATAGTCAAGTCTCATTATAATGCCTTATTGACCCACCTTATTACAACTTGTTTCACTCCACATCTTGATTTTTCCTAATCAATATCTCGACTGGTTGATGCCTATTTCTTGTCAACTTCAACACCCATCTTCCAGGATCAAGGTAGTACCTTGGGTGCTTCCCCCCCTTAAGGGACATCCTCGAGTGGCACAATGGGAATCACTATACCAAAGAGTGTGGTGGCGCACTAGTTAAGTAACACAGTGGGGGAGGGGAGGTCAGAGGTTCGACTCCCCTCGACCCCGATCCATAGCATGTTTGGAGATTTCATGTGATTTGGATATATATTGTTTTATATTATAAGGTTTGAAACCTTATCCCTTTGTCACTCCATTTGTGTGCCATACTTAGAGGTGGGGGTGGCGGAGCCGATAGTTATGGTGGGCTACACTCCCATTTAACTCCACTAAAATATATAGCCAATAAATACAGCCAAATCTGCTATCCTATCATGAACTACCCATTGGACATGTTGTTTAGCCAAATTTGTTGAGGTCTTTACCGGATATGAGGTTACGGGTTCGATTCCCATGGAGTCTGTTACAACCTTTTTTTGAATTCCTTGGGCCACTAGGCCGAACAACCACATGGAATCTCCAAATTGGCTATGTGGTCCTCTTTTTCCAACTATGTGGCCAGTCACTATTGAGTCATGGGGTCATGTTGTGCTCCTGTGTGGCGCCATGTAGCCCTTCTTTTTGCAAAACTAGACAAACTTCAACTGAGAATAGAATTCGTATACGATGTCCATTTGACATGACATTCATAGTGTTGGGTGCATGTCATAGAGCACTTCAACATGGTACTATGTTTAGATGCATTTGAAGCCTTTTGAGAATGAGTGTTTGCATTGATCCACCTAGATCATGAAGTATTTTGCCTTATGCAGCTAGTCCAATAGATCATCTATCCTTAGAAGAGGGTACCTATTCTTGAGTGTAATTTTTTTCAATGCCCTATAATCAATGTATATTCACCAATTCCCATCCTTCTTAGGCATAATTATCGTGGGTGACGCACATGGTGAGGTACTTGGTTAAATAATTCCCTACTCCAATGGTTGTTGCAACTACTTCTTCACCTCGTTTGCTTCTATTAAAAACTAATTGTACAACCTAGTGTTTGGAAATGGCGAGTTTGACAACAATTGGATCTCATGCGTCACTTCCCTCTTAGGTGGCCCTTTAGGCTTTTGGAACACTTCCCTTTATTCATGTAGCAACTCTTCTATTTTTTGTCTCATTTCCTTAATGCAATCCTCTAAGCATGCCTTTACTCTCGTTGCCTCTTCTACAAAATAAGTTTCTCTTAAAATTATTAAGACATAATTCTTGCTATAATTGATTGGTTTCTTGGCTTGCTCGACACTTACCAACCAAATTTTATACTTTCCCTTATGCATGTTGATGGTGAAGAATTTTATGTCCTTGATGAGGTAGTATTGGTTGGTTGTCTGCATGAAGCTTGCATCTCACATATAGGGTCTCCCAAATATAAATCAACATACATGAAGTGGAACTACATCCTATTAAACTTCATCAATAAAATCAAAATTGGTAGAAATTTTGATTTACATTGGTTTTTTACCTTGATTTCTACTCCTTTAATTATCCATTCCAATGGATATGGGATAGGATTGTTACCGGGAATAGTGTCCACTCGGCGTTGCTATTCCCACTAAGACTGGTAGCTATCTTAGAAACAAACAAGTAAAGTCTACTTTTGCTTTCCTTTATGAAAATAGATAAGAGTGGAACAAAAGACACCAACCTTAGTCTTGCGCTTGGTTCCTTATTTGATTCCTCTCCTTCCTGATAGATCTTTGTCATTTCTTCTTCGTCTGCCCAACTTCAAACAACACCTGTGGAATCAAAGCAACATACTACTATCAAAGAACAAAGGTCTATATTCATAAATAACACAGGACCATATATGTGTTAACCATACAAATGCATATATAATTAAACATACAAGAATATGGAGGAAAACTTGAATAGCTTTATTAAGATCAAGAATAGCAAGAGGATTACAACCATATGTTCTGACCCATCATCATCCTACAGCAAGAAAGCCCTTCTTCACCTCAAGTAAAGCTTAGATCACCCAACACTATGAAGTTTCACCAGAAAAACAACAACACTTCTCTACAAGAATACAAGATTCCAGCCTCCGGATCTCTGTGATGAGGGATCCATATATAGATGATTGTAGGGGGTGAGTCATCTTCTGGGTTTTTGATTAGTGTCCTCTCTATGATATTTCTTGATTCCACTTGGAGACTGATGATCTCTTACTCATCCCTGGTCGAAAATAGAGAGGCAAGTGTCAAAGGGGAAGCTTCTGGAAGATTCCATGATCTTCCACTTTGCAAATTGTCCCTGCCATTTGTCCATTCCCGCCATTGCACCCTACAGAGGGGCCATTTAGTATGAATTGCACCCTTTAAACTGGGAAGGTGATATGCATCTCACCCTCTGCACTGGGTATTCAGTATGGTCCTGTTTTGACCATTTCTGAGCAGTTTTTAGTGGAGAACTTATGGGAGATGATATAATCAGCTGACCTTGTTCCTTTAGGAAATGAAGCAACACTTTTAGGGACTTAGGAGCCCTCAGTTTGTGGACATTTATGATTGGGATTGCAGTGCCCAAAAATGTCTATAATAGTTGCCCCCTAAAGCATGAGGTCGTTAATCTTTTGATGTCGGGTGAAATTCTTTACCATGAGGATCCGAAGTTTTTTCGAGCTGGGAAGCGACCTGTAATAAGATACAATACAATAAATTATCTTGACAACATTTTTCATGATCTGGCTGAGGCGGGCATTCCCATGCTCAGCTTTATAAATTCATTTTCATGTACATAGGGTAGACAATCGTCTGTGTGGTAGACTGATGATCGGACTCATCATCCTTTGATTTGGATGATCATCTGTTCGGCAATGATGTACATTTGATGTCTTTATATTCCTAAATATATCGTAGCCCAGATGAAACTAGATTTGGGGTCTTCAAAAATCGTTCAATCTTCACTCAAAGTACAAGTCAATCCATGTGAAAAATGTTCTGGAGTCGAACATGGAAAGACATCGCCTGATTACTAGCCAATGATGTAAGCTGTTAACAGGTGCGAGAGGAATCACCAATAATGAAAATGACCCTTAAGGTACTACAGTACAATTCACGTGGTGTGAAAAAGGACTTGGCATCGAACACTACGCAAAATCTCTCGGTCGAAGGCCATTAATGTAAACATGTCGCCGAAAGTGAGAAACTTGCCATTGAGGCATGCAAGCTTCAAAAAACTGAAAGGCGTGTTCCTAGGTCAACTTCTTGGATAATGAGCTGATGTCGACAAGAAGTGACCCATCGTAGGAGGGCCTTAATGAATCCCACATCTACGACATGGAATGAAGCAAATGATTTTGGAGGTGAAAACGATTTGATGATACAGTGTTCAGGGTGGCGGTCATGAAAAGAATGGAGCGTGAATGTATTGTAGCGGGTGAGACACAGGCGAATTCTCTAAATGACTTCTCTTGAACATATCAGTGACACTGACGATGGATTGGTAACGTTAACCCCAAAGATGGATGGTGTGACGAACCAATGGTGATATGACCAGTGAACAGAACAACCCAACCCGGCTCGGATGTGGAAGGAAAGTGTCATGTTCAAGAGCGACTTGCTACCAATAAAGTTTTTTCAAGTTTTCTTCCCAAATTTCCCCAGTCATTGCTGACCAGTACCTCTTTATTTTTTTCAAGCTTGAGGAGGATAACATATGCTTGTTCTATAATCTGCCCTTCGGGCGAACCTGTCGCTACTTTTTAACGAGCCTAGCAACAGTGAAACTCGTTCTCATCCATTTGGACGAGTTTGTCGCTATTCGGTTTTAACGACAAAGATAACTCAGTCCCTTTCAATTTTAGAGAGTCGGAAAGGGACGGAAAGGAAACTCCAAATATTCTTTTTCGTCATATAATCCCTTAAGTCTGAAAAAGTGTAAAATAATACGAAAGGGATGAATTTTCGATAGTTTTAATGAGCCGAACAAGACAAGCGCTCGATCTTTTTGTGTAATAATCCCTCAAGTCCAAAAAGATTAAAATCTAGAGGATTGATAGCATTTCCGATAAATTTAATGAGCCGCAGAGGCTAATCACTCGGCAATCTTTTCATATTTTATGAGTTAGTTGAAAAGAGCTTAAAGGAGACTCGCTTTTCAAGGAACAAGTGATGATTTCGGGTAGCAGCTGATTCCAGGTGAGGTTTAAAATTTTCCAATCACGGCAGTGTCACAAGGGTGGCTAACAGAATCACTCTTCGCAGATGTTCCTCTAAAGGGTAAACAATCAAATGGAGGTGAATGATCGGCTAAAAAACAGAGTGGAGGTGATGATGAGAACACGACCAAGGCTCAAAAGCTGAAGATAAGGCATTCACAATGGTTATTTACTGGTTCATTTTTTCATGAGCTTAAACTCTAGGGGAAACATTTGCTCATTGCTTATGTTTATTTTTTTACGAGCTTGAATTCCACGTTAAAACTGCTCGTGGTGGGTTTATTTTTAAACGAGCTTGAACCCTGCGGTAACACTGCTCGCCAGTCATATAATAAGGATGTCTCATCTAAGATGCCATTTTTTATGGGGCTTGCACCTTTTGTAAGCTTTGCCCTGGATCCTTTCTTTATGCAAGCTAGGAAATGACTAGCCTTACGAGTTTAAAGGGTTAGAGGACCTACAAATTTAAAAAATAAATGGTCACTCTTTGCTTGCATGAGGAAAGGTTTGCATGCCCCCAAGTATAGCGAAAAATTCCCAGGTTACCATGAAAGATCCCCATCCACGTTGCGGACAAAATGCTTCCTTGGCGATGTCTACTCAAATATACAAAGGTGAGTGGCGCAGTCACCTCCACTCACATAACTTTGAGGAAGGTATCTTATTCTAGCCTAATCCCATTTTCCTATGAGGACGGGTGCGTTAGACTAGTCATATATCCTCCACGGAAACCTACTCTATACCCAAGGTTTTCCTGTCGAAACAGACCAGGGTGCATGCCCCCTGGGTTTTTGTCACATCCTCCTGAATCACTCGCGCTCATTAGGTGGAAAGACTGGAGATCGATGAGACATTCCTTGTGTGAAAAGACCATTTAGGGATGGCATTTGACTATTCGCTATAAGTGAACCGAGGAATGACATTTGGTCTATGAGCTTAACCATTTTGCCTTTGTGCGGAAAACACATTACTCTAAAGAGTGAGGAGACGACGACTCCCACGCAATAAATATAGTCACGCCCAAGGAGTATATTATAATCCAGGGGTCCTTGGACTACCATCACATTCATGTGAACGGTTTTCCTTCTCAAAGTAATGGGCACATTGGGAAGGATCCCTATTGGTCGACTGGTTCCTTTGTCAAAGCCCGTCAGATTTCTCATTTCAGGCAAAAGCGATGGTGAACCAAGCGCTTTCGAAGCAGTTGAGGAAAGGATACTCACAAAAGCCCCTTCATCTATGATAGTACTAGCCATGACCATTCTGTAATCTTATACAATGATTCTGAATGGTACACTAGCTGGTAAATGGGGTCTGCCTAGTAGATTCCAGTCGAAGGAAACGACTAGGTTGCTTGGAGGTGGGACCGAATAGACAGACGGATATGACTCTGATGAACTTCCTTCCTGCGATAAAGGAACAGGTAGATGTTGGAAATAATACTGAGAGGGGGGATGAATTAGTATTATCAAATTCTTTTCAATATGTCTTCCTTAATTTGATCTTTAGATATTGATCATTAACTTGTATGTCAGTACCATATAATAATGAGCATGAAAGAAGAAAAACAAATAGTCACACCAAAGAACACCAGATATAAGGTGGAAACCCAATGTGGGTGAAAACTAACTGCTACACTATGTCTCTATCTTCTTTCAATTAGAAACTTCTTTTACAATGATTTTGTACTGGTGCAGTCCTTTACCAGTACGCAGGCTGCACCCTACAGAGAGCTACAACTCTCTCTCGTTTTCCAGTCTCTCCTGGAAGGGAGCTACAACCCCCTTAGCTCTTTTACTTCTTTTAGGACCACGTTTCATAAATTTTCAGACTGGATCCATGAACATCAAATAATCATCAAGTACATGTAAATCACCCAATCTTTTTATACAATGAACCAATGAATCACCCAATTATTCATAATGTTGTAAACAGAAAGGTAATACCAGACCTCTAAACCCAGAATTCTGCAGCAATAGATAAAAGACAGTCAACAAATGTTTCAAGATAAGTCCGCAACTTCACCAACAGGGACTTGCGTATATCTGCAGCTCTTGCGCAGATCCACACTGGTCGTTCTTCTGCTCTGCGTACTTTTCTTCAGATCTGCACCTTTACTTTCTAACTTACAGCGTACATCTGCACTGTGCCTTCTGCTTTCCTGCGTACCTCGCACTTCACCTTTTTCTGTGCTGCGTGCGCCCCACATTGTGCCTTTTTCTTTACTGCGTACCCCTCACTGCGCCTTTGGCTGCGCTGCGTACCCCCGCACTGAGCCTTTTACTGCACTGCGTACCCCTACATTGCGCCTTCAGATCGCCTGCGGACTTCTGATTAGGGCCAAATTTACAGTCCTTCAATGTGCCACAGTCAGTCAAATCCACAGATCTGTTCATGTGCCTGAGAGATCACAACATGTCAATAGATTCACCTTAAGTTATCTCCTTGATTTAGATCTAGCTTTTAAAACCAAACACCCAAAATTTCAGATCTTAAGATATTCAAATTTCACCAGTGTGTGGCCAAGAGATCTCCTTTCCTTTTTATAGGCAAGCCTTTCTCAATACCATGGTCCAAAACCATAATAACACAATACCATGAACCCAATACTTGGGATCAATACTTTTGGATGCAATACCACGGACCAAAACCATTTGACCAAAAACTGTCGGACTAATACCATGAACCATTCATGAAGATTCCCACGTGCACGTGCTTTTATGCATTGGAGAGCATGAAACTGGGGTCCGCACCTTCTGAACGTATCACCTGTGAGCATGTACACACTCCTTGGTCGATGTACCTACAGGTCCGCAGCTTCATCTAGGATTACCTACGGGTATCTTAATTTCCATTATTTTGAGTGCCTAAACTGAGATCTGCCATAAGAGTGAGTTGCCATCAAGTACAACACCTGTACCATAAAACCAGAATCATAATGCCAACAATCTCCCCCTTTGGACTTGATGGCAACCTCAAGATCCTCAATGTCATTCTCCCCCTTTGACATCAAGGGCAAAGGGTTATTCTCCCCCTGAGAACATGCTTAAGTCTTTGCTCTGCTAATACTGCTCCCCCTGACCAGATCCATAATCCACCATAAATTTCTTCAAGAAGAACCATAATCCACCATGACCATGAAAGAGATAGAGACATATTGCAGCCATGTTCAAATCAGCATCCATGTTCTCCTTCTGTGCTACCATAATGCCAACAATGCATTATATGTGCTCCCCCTAAACCTGTGCCACCAATCCATAAACTAGAAAATGTACGCGTATACCTCATATAGACCTCGCGTACAACCAACAGATGAGATTCAACAACAAGATGATGCATCAACTACCCCCAGTTTTTGCCTGAGTTATTCAAAGGTCTCCCTGGGCAATGGTTTGGTGAGAATATCAACAACTTGTTCCTTAGAAGGAACATACTCCAACTTGACCTTTTGTTCAATCACTTGTTCCCTGAGAAAGTGATACTTGATCGATATGTGCTTGGTCTTTGAATGCATGACTGGGTTCTTTGAAATGCTAATTGCACTTGTATTATCACATAAGATGGAGATAGGTGGTGTACAAGTGATTTGAAAGTCCTACAAGGTCTACATCATCCAAAGGAGTTGAGTGCAGCAAGATGCAGCAGCTACATATTCCGCTTCAGCTATAGATAAAGCAATTGAACTTTGTTTCTTGCTGAACCAAGATACTAATCTGGAACCCATAAAGAATGCACCACCACTTGTGCTCTTTCTGTAATCCACACTTCCAGCCCAATCTGCATCTATATAAGCATGAAGAGTGAAATCTGTATCTCTAAGATACCATAAGCCATAGTTTTGAGTTCCTTGAAGATACTTGAAAATTCTCTTTACTGCTTGAAGATGAGTTTCCTTAGGATTTGCCTAAAATCTTCCAACTATTCCCACTACATGCATGATGTCTGGTCGTGTACCTGTCAAATAAAGTAGACTTCCAATCATGGATCTATAGGTTGGATGATGCACTGCTGCTGATTCATCATTTGCACTGAGACTGCATCCCGTAACCATAGGAGTACATACTGGTTTTGAATCTTCCATGCCATACTTCTTCAGAATCTGCTTGAGGTACTTGGTTTGAGACAAGAAGATACCGCCTTCATTTTGTTGGATTTGCAATCCAAGAAAGTATGTCAGTTCTCGAAGCAACGACATTTCTAATTCTTTCTGCATCACCACGGCAAAGCTTTGACTCATAGCTTCTTCATTACTACCAAAGATAATATCATCTACATACACAACAAGTATTAGCAATTTTTCATTTTCAATTTTTATATAGAGATTGCTATCTGCTGATCCTTTTGAAAATCCTTGTTGATGAAGATATTTTTCCAAATGATAGTACCAAACCCTTGGAGCCTGTTTAAGACCATAGAGAGCCTTTTTTAATCTGCATACAAGATTTGGATCATTCCCAAGAATGAATCCATTTGGTTGCTCTATTACACTTCTTCTTCTAAGTCTCCATTCAGAAAAGTTGATTTCACGACCATTTGAAATACTTTGAACTTCTGAAATCTTGAGAGAGCAAGGAACATTCGGATGGCCTCAAGTCTAGAAACAGGAGCAAAAGTTTCTTCAAAGTCTATTCCTTCTTTTTGAGCGTACCCTTTACAAACAAGTCTCGCCTTGTTTCTAATAACTTCCCCATTTTCATTCAACTTGTTCTTGAAGATCCATTTTGTCCATATGACATTCTTATCTTTTGGTCTAGGGACCAACTCCCAAGTGTTGTTCTTTTCGATCTGCTCAAGTTCTTCATCCATTGCCTTGACCCAACATTCAT